>PUID01032659.1:38160-50878 GCA_002993905.1 Miscanthus sacchariflorus | reverse complement strand
GGTTCGAGCCGCCGCTCTAGTGGATGGCCGCCGAGGACCCCTCGTTGGTTCTATTCTCGATTGACGATGCTGTAGAGAGCCTGGAGTGGGAGAGTCTTGACGTCAGGTTCTCGGCGGTCATGGATGCCTGGAACCAGTCCAGTGGTGCCCTACATGAAATCCTTGTTCCTACCAGTGGGGTATCTGCCTAATCTTGTCCCTCGTTTTCTTCTTTCTTCACCTATTTTTGTGTTTTCGTATTTTTGATACCGGTCTTTTTTTTAGAGTATCGTTGCTCATAGCTGGAACAAGTCCCGGTTTCTCCGTGAGCAAAAGGTGGAGTGGGACCGCCTTACCAAGGAGGCCCGGCTACGAGCAGATGTGAGCGTGCAACTTGCTGCTGCCCAGTAGGGGGAGGCCGAGGCGCGTCGGGACGCGGAGGAGATCCACGGGATGTTTGAGGACTTGTCGGCGAGGGTGAAGCTGGACGAGGAGGTGACCGCCGGGCTCCGAAAGGAGCAGGATGAGCTGCTACAGAAGGACGCTGTGGCCCATGAGCGGGCCGCCGAGCTCCTGGCAGAGTTGGAGATGGAGCGGGACCTCAAGCTGAAGGCTGAGGATAGGTCCGCGGCGTTGCAGCAGAGGGTGGACCGAGACGCTAGGGTGATCGCCCGGTTGCGCGAGGAGCGGGACGAGCTATGCTGGATCGAAGAAAGGCTTCGCTCGGAGCGCAACACAGCCCGTGAGGGTCACGATCGGGCCATCTGGGAGCGAGACGAGGCGCGTCGTCTAGAGGACTCCCTCCGGGTGGATCTTGGAACCACGATGACCCGAAGGTTGGACGCCGAGAACGTCTCCGCCAGACTGGAAAGGGAGCTCACCCAGGTGCGAAAGATCCTTCAAACCAAGAGCGACGAACACGACCTTCTGCAAGCCGCTGTCGGGGTGGTCCTTGATGCCCTGAGGGTGGTGCAGCCGGTGGAAACCAGCCCGCTCGCGGCTCGTGCCGCGGGTATCACGGCGCGGGTGGGCGAACTTGTGGAGGACGCCTTTCACGTCGGAATCACCTAGGCCTTTGCTGTCGCCCGTTCCCATTATGATCAGGAGATCAATTTGGAGGTAATGAGCCAAGGCTTCGCGCCCATTTATGAAGACTCCGAGCTGGATGAGATGGAGAAGGCGGTGACTCCCCTTGCGCGAAACCTGGCAGACAGGCTGAAAGAAACAGTTCTCCCTTCGTGGAAATAGTTAGCTGGATTAGTTTACCAAACATTTATTGTAATATGTGAACAAGTGTTGGTACTTTGGTGTTCTGGAAACAGTTTCGTAGATTTGTTTTGTGATTTTTTGTTTCGTTTGTTCGGTCTTATCTTCTTCCTTTTTGCGATGAAAAGAAGTTTATGTGATCCAACCCTTTCGCTTGTTTAGACCGCGAGGCCTCAGGTGTAGGGGGGAAGTTTTGATTGTGCTGGTGAGCCAAAATTACCGTAGCCATCTGGGCGTGGGTTTTTTGCAGTCTTACCTATCTGCTCCCCCGAACCTTGCCACTAGTCTTGATGCGAGGAAAAGTCTGTTTGTAATGACCGTTACGTAAAAAAGAAAGGAGGTATTCGTACCTTTACCAGCCCCCGAGTGAGATCTGACCCCCTGTGGTTGCGGGGGTCAGATGTTACTGGAGACGGGCTTACTCTTACTCAAGATTATAGCGATTGCTGCGTGACCATGTGTTTGGTCTTTACTACTGGCTTGGCCTCCCTCGAGCCCCTGCACGTGGTGGGGATTTGATCGAGGGCCGGCTCATTTTGTAGCGTTCGTCCCATCCGTGATTCTTCGTGATTGGAGGGATTGGGGCGGCGTCATTTGCCTCGGTGGCTCGAATGACGTCCCTGATGAGCTCGCTAACGGGGGCGTTCGGGCAAAAACCCGATCCTGCTGCTTTGCGACGGGGTCGGCAAAGCCTCCGGGTGATGTTTCATTACTCCTTGACCTGCCTTCCAACAGATTCCCCATCAATGGGGATTCTATGGGCTCGACAGGGGGCCGGATTGAACTTTAGAAGATTGAGACGACCCTGTCCGCCCTAATGCGGGATGGGCAAAGGCCGTTGAGGCTCATCTGTGTTTTCTCCCCTAGCTCTTGTTTGATGTGAGGCGGCCTCGGACCTTTTGTAGGCTAGCCTTCGAACCTTGGTCTCTCGATCTCGAACCTAGCGGCTTAAGCCCCCGAGCCTTGTTAGGGTCCAATAGGGGTCGGCCGTGTTTCATGCGTTACCCTGTCCTCGGTTTTCGAAACCAGAGGGGCTGAGTTGACGACACTTGCCTCGACAGCTCGAGTGTCGGGCTCAATGAGCTCGCTAACGGGTACGTTCACGTGAAATCCGGGTCCATCATTCGCTGATGGGGTCGGTAGAGCCCTCTGGTGGCATTTCACTGCTTCCTAACCCGCCTCCCGGCAGATGGCCGAGCCATTTCGATAGGCTCAGGGGGCCCGTTGGTCTCTCCTCAACGGAGATTCTGTGGGTTTGGCTCGGGGTTAGAATCGAATGAGAAAGGTCAAGACGTCCCTGTCCTCTTCTGAGCGGGGTCGGGTGGGACCGCTGGGGCTCATCTTAGTTATTTCTCCCTGGCTCTGTTTAACGCGAGGCAGCCTCGAGCCCTTCGTGGGCCACCCTACGAACCTCGGTCGTTTGTCGCTCGTATCGAATGAGGCGACTGCCACTTCATGACGCGACACGAAGCGTTTGGGTGCAGCAATTGCATAAGTTTAATATCTGGTAAATTTGAAACAAAAGTAGGGTTTGGTAATGTTACCTCGGTGGTGTGAGCGACGGGAAGCTCCTACCGAACATGTCCACGCGGAGTTCGAGTCCGATGGTGTGACCTGCATGAGCATCGCGATTTTTTGTTTCTGTCTCTCGGTGGCGATTCGAGCCGTCCAATTGACTTTTAAGCGACCTGGCAGTTTCCCCCCTGAAAGGGGAGGGTCTACAGGTGGACCCCTTCGAACCTCTTTTTGAGAAGGTGGGAGCTGAGGCTTGTGGTGTGGGGAATCTATGAATCCTGATTACGCTGGTGAACAAAAACACCATAGCCGTCGGGGCATAGGGTCTGGGGGTTCAACCAGTTGTATTCAGCGTTTTATACCCACACGCCGTGCTCCTGCTTCCCAAACGTAAGGAGGGGTCGGGCGAAGAGGATGTCTAAACATGAAGACACTCTTGGCAGTCGCCGAGGGATGTCCGTTCCCCTACCGTTGCTGGGGTCGGAAACTTTGGTAATGAAATTTACACGCAAAGTAAGAAAGCGGAGATGCTTATCTTTTAGCGGTTTCGTTCATTTGTCGTTTTTCTTGAGCCGTCCGCTCGACCCAAGAAGCCTGTTGGGCTCCCCTGGATGGATCGTTCCATGGTCTTGTCTGAGGAATCGGAGAGTCACCTGTGTGGGCGTGCCTCGGTTCTCATGCCCGGTGGGTGGTGGTGGGCCATGCCTGCTTGATTAGGCGGCGTCTCATCAACCAAGTTGTGTCCCATCAGTCCAGGCGCGTCCCCTCATGTTCCTGTCAGCATTGATTTCCCACCTGTATTGAATAGGGGGGAGGCCGAGAGTTTTTCGTCCCCACCTTTTGCCTTTCCTCATCTGCTGCGGCTCTTCTTTAAATAGGGAGGGAGAGGGGAGTTCCAGTCCCACTTCTTAGCCTGCCTTTGAGCCGCTATCTCTTCTTCTTCTCCTTCTCCACCGAAACCGTTCGTGCGTCACGGCGGTTCCTGAGAAAGAGGGGGTAATGCCAGAGGGAGAGAGACTCACAGATCCACCCATGAATCTGGAGCGTGATGTCGAGCTGGAGGTCATCCAACATAGATGAGATGGTGCGGGTCGACTTTGCCGAGAAGGGGTTGCTGCCGCCGAAGGAGGGGGAGCGCTGGAGGGCGCTGGGCGTCCTTGGCTTTGCCGTCGTTCGTCGCGGCCCTTCTTCGGCGGGAGATGCCCCTTGCTCGGACGACGTTGTCAGGGTTGTGGCTGATGATGATGGCGTGGTCCCTGGACGCCCCGGCGGAGGAGACCGTAGTCGTCGATGTGGTGCTCGACGCTGCACAGGACGGCGCCTTTGAGGATATGGCGGAGCGGTAGGACGTCGCTAATGGAGAGCATGGCGCGGCGGCCGCAGTAGATGAACTGGTCTGTGTACATGCCCGGTCGTTGCCGATGGAGAGCATGGCGCGGCGGCCGCAGTAGATGAACTGGCTCGTGTACATGCCCGAACATTGCCAATGGGGGGCGTGGTGTGGCGGCCATAGTAGTAGTCGTAGTTGAGCTAGGCAGAGACGGTAATCGAATAAATTTTGTGGGGGAGCCCCCGAGTGGACAGCTCTTTGATTTTAAGAGTACATTAGCCCTTTTCGTGATGAAATCACTATGTAAGCGGCGAATTTATGCAAAAAATGAACAAATTTTCATCTTTTGTTGCGGCAAACGGCTCTTCCGCTTCCTCTTTTTGTAGAAGAGGTTTCGGTGTCCTCCGACTCTTCCCATTGTTCAAGTTGCAAAAGACTAGGAGTGCGGGTGAATTAATTCTGATTTACGCTGGTGAGCAAAGAGATCGTAGCTGCTGGGGCGTGGGTCTCCCGCAGTCCTACCAGTTATACTCAGAATGTGCTCCCGAAATCCTAGTTTTTAGGACTTGTTTGTGAGATGAATGGAAAACTTAGAGAATGTTTGCAAATGTAACATAGGAAGTGTTCGTAAGATAAATGTACTTGTATCATTTGTATCAGCCCCTGAGTGAGGTCTGACCCTTTGTGATTAGCAGGGGTCGGACGTCACTAAAGATCGGGGATTTGTAAAGACAAAAACTGATAAGGAAAAGTATGCGTTTATTAAGGGAAAAACAACGTAGCTGTTGAATGTTCCAGGCGTTGGTGAAAATCTTGCCGTCGATGGTTTTCAACTTGTAGGCGCCTAGCCAGAGTACCTCCACGACGACGTATGGCCCTTCCCAGGGTGGGGAGAGCTTGTGGCGGTCCTTGTTGCTCTGTACGAGGCGGAGAACGAGGTCCCCGACGTTGAAGGCTCGGTCCCATACTCGTTGGCCGTGGTATCGTCGTAATGCCTACTGGTACTTGGCCGAATGAAGGAGGGCGATGTCGTGGGCTTCGTCTAGCTGGTCCATGGCGTCTTGGTGGGATGCCTCGGCTCCTTGCTCATCGTATGCTCTGACCCTTGGTGCTCCGTAGTCAAGATCCATCGGGAGGACGGCCTCGGCGCCGTAGATCATGAAGAAAGGTGTGTAGCCGGTGGCCTAGCTAGGAGTTGTCCTTAGGCTCCAGAGCATAGCAGGGAGCTCGGCGACCCATCGTGAGCCGAACTTGTTCAACCGGTTGAAGATCCTAGGTTTGATGCCCTGTAGGAGCATGCCGTTCGCGTGCTCGACCTGCTCGTTCGTTCGGGGGTGCGCGACGGCGGCCTAGTCGATCCAGATGTGTTGCTCATCGCAGAATCTAATGAATTTCTTGCCGGTGAACTATGTGCCGTTGTCTGTGATGATGGAGTTCGGTACCCCCAAAGCGATGGATAATGTCGAGGAAGAACAGCACGGCTTGCTCGGATTTGATCGTGGAGATCGGCCGAGCTTCGATCCATTTCATAAACTTATCTATGGTGACAAGTAGGTGGGTGTAGCCCCCGGGTACCTTTTTGAGAGGTCCAACCAGATCGAGCCCCCAGACCATGAAGGGCCACATGATGGGGATCATCTGGAGTGCCTAGGCCGGGAAATGAGTTTGCCAAGCGTAGTACTGGCACCCTTTGCAGGTGCAAATGATTTGCTCAGCGTCGGCTACCGCAGTGGGCCAGTAGAAGCCCTGTCGGAATGCGTTTCCGACCAGGGTCCTTGGCGTGGCATGGTGACCACAGACCCCACCATGGATGTCGCTCAGTAGGAGCTTGCCCCGTTCGGCGGGAATGCAGAGCTACAAGATCCCGGTGTGGCTCCATTTGTAGAGTTCACCTTCTACAAGAACGAAGGACTTGGAGCAACGCGCGAGCCATCGAGCTTCCGTCTTATCCGCCGGCAGAGTGTCGTGGAGGAGGTAGTCGAGGTAGAGCTTTCTCCAGTCATCCAGAGGGTCGGGCTCTGTTGTTGGATCCTCTTCAAGTCCCATGACATCGGGAACGGGCGAAGCCGTTGGTTGGTTAGCCTCCGGGGCTGGATTGGGTGGGCCGTCGTCGGCCCGTTCCGACCCTTCATAGCGCACTGAGGTTTGTGCTGGTCGCTAGCGAAGACTCCCGTTGGCACCGGCTCTCGGCCGGACGCCGCTTTTGCTAGCGCATCGGCCGCCTCGTTGAGGCGCCTTGGGATGTGATTGAGTTCTAGGCCGTCGAACCTGTCCTCCAGCCGTCGGACCTCTTGGCAGTACGCAGCCATCTTGGCATCGTGGCAGCTTGACTCCTTCATGACTTGATTGACGATCAGCTAGGAGTTGCCCCAAATGTCGAGGCATCGGATGCCCAACTCAATGGTGATTCGTAGGCCGTTGATGAGCTCTTCATACTCGGCTACATTATTTGATGAGGGGAATGGAGACGAACCATGTACCTCATGCGGACCTCGAGGGGTGATACGACGACCAGCCCCGCGCCGGCGCCCTTTTTCATCAACGACCCATCGAAGTACATCGTCCAGTACTCTTGATCGACGACCGCTGGTGGCATCTGGATCTCGGTCCATTCCGCGATGAAGTCAGCCAATACCTAGGACTTGATCGCTGTTCTGGAGGCATATGTGATGCCTTGATCCATCAGCTCGAGTGCCCACTTCGTGGTTCTTCCCATGGCGTCCTGGCTCTGGACGACTTCGCCGAGGGGGAACGACGTTACGACCATCACGGGGTGTGACTCGAAGTAGTGACGTAGCTTCCTCTTGGTGACGAGGACGACGTACAGGAGTTTCTAGATTTGGGAGTAGCGGGTCTTGGAGTCGGATAGCACCTCACTGATGAAGTACACGGGGCACTGTACCTTGAGTGCGTGCCCCTCTTCCTCTCATTCTACGACCAGGGCTGCACTGACCAATTGCGTGGTGGACGCTATGTATAGCAGGAGGGATTCTCCATCGCTTGGAGAAACTAGGATCGGGTGCCTTGTCAGGAGTTGTTTGACCATGTCAAGCGCCTCTTGGGCCTCGGGTGTCCACTCGAAGCGATTGGCTTTTTTCAGGGGCCGATAAAGGGGCGAGGTGTGAGATGAATTGGCTAAGGGCGGCGAGGCACCCTGTGATTCGCTGGACCCCCTTTACATTCTAAATTGGGCCCATCTTTGTGATGGCCAAAATTTTCTCTGGGTTGGCCTCGATGCCGCGCTCGGAGACGATGAAGCCGAGCAACATACCCCTTGGGACCCCAAAAACACATTTCTCGGGGTTGAGTTTGATGCTATTTGCCCAGAGTTTCGCAAAGGTTTGTCCAAGATCGGCAACGAGGTGGTTAGCACATTTGGACTTTACTACGATGTCGTCGACGTAGGCCTCAACGGTTCGCCCGATGAGGTCCCCGAAACATCTGAGCATACATCGCTGGTACGTCGCCCCAGCATTTTTCAAACTGAACGGCATTGAAACATAGCAGAACGATCCGAAAGGGGTGATAAAAGACGTCGCGAGCTGGTCAGACTCCTTCATCGTGATTTGATGGTAGCCGGAGTATGCATCAAGGAAGCAGAGGGTTTTGCACCCTGTGGTAGAATCGACTATTTGGTCTATGCACAGCAAAGGAAACGGATCCTTCAGACATGCCTTGTTGAGACCGGTATAGTCAACACACATCCTCCATTTCCCACTCTTCTTTCGTACAAGAACGAGGTTTGCTAGCCACTCTAGGTGGTGTACTTCCCTGATGAATCCGGCGGCCAACAGTTTGGCTATTTCCTCATCGATGGCCCTGCGCTTCTCCTCGTCGAAGCGGCGTAGGCGTTGCTTCACTAGTTTGGAGCCTGGGTGGATTTTTAAAGTGTGCTCGGCGACCTCCCTCGGAATGCCTGGCATATCTGAGGGTTTCCACGCAAAGATGTGTTTGTTTCTGTGGAGGAAGTCGACGATCGCGCTTTCCTATTTGGAGGAGAGCGTGGTGCCAATGCGTACTGTCTTACCCTTGGGGCTACTGGGATCTATGAGGACCTCTTTAGACCCCTCTGCTGATTTGAACGACCCGGATGACTTTTCGGCGTTAGGCGCTCCTTCGGTGACCTCTTCCCTGAGGGCAGCGAGTTCCCCGGAGGCGACGATTGTTGTGGCATGGCCATAGCACTCGACCTCACACTCGTAGGCCCGTTGGAAGGAGGTGACGATGGTCATGACCCCGTGGGGCCCGGCATCTTCAGTTTGAGGTATGTGTAGTTGGGAACGGCCATGAACTTCGCGTAGCTTGGTCGTCCTAAGATGGCATGGAAAGTTTCGGGGAACCCAACCACCTCGAAGGTGAGGGTTTCGATCCTGTAGTTGGACTGATCCCCGAAGGTGATGGGTAAATCGATCTGTCCTAGCGGTATGGCCTGTTTCCTGAGCACAATGCCATGAAAAGGCGCTCGGGTTGGGCGGAGGTTCGTCCGGTCGACACCCATCACGTCGAGCGTCTTGGCGTACATGATGTTGAGGCTGCTGCCCCCGTCCATCAGTACCTTGGTGAGCCGCTTTGGACCGATGATTGGATCGACGACCAGCGAATACCTTCCCGGGTGTGGGATGGTATCCGGATGGCATTGAAAAGGTTATGGCGGACTCCGACCACCGAAGGAAGGGAGGTGTGGCCGGTTGGGCGGTGTAGACCTCGCGGCATGCGACCTTCTGGCGGCATTTGGAGCCGTAGGCTATCGATCCTCCGAAGATCATGAGGAAGCCGTTCGGCGTTGGAAAACCGTCCTCCTTCTCCTTGGCATCGTCTGTAGTGGGGGCAGGCTCCTTCCCCTTTTCTCCCTTGTTGGAGCTTTCGGACAAAAACTTCTGCATGAGGCCGCAGTCCTTGAGCAGATGTTTTATGGGGAAGGCATGGTTCGGGCATGGCCCCTCGAGCATTTTTTCGAAGTGGTTCGGAGTGCCCTCCGTGGGCTTCCGACCACCCTTTCGGTCAGCAGCAGCCATGAGCGAGTCTCGCGCCGTTGCTTCTTGTTTTTTCTCTTGGCGAAACGATTGGAGGCGCCTTCGCTGGCACCCTCATCCCACTTCGCCTTGCCTTCGAGACGATCGAAGATTGCTTCGACCGCCCCATCTCCTGAGGCATGGCTGGTGGCGATGTCCAGGAGTTCCTTGGTGTTCCACGGGCTCTTGCATCCCAGTTTGTGAACCAAAGACTCACAGGTCGTCCTAGATATGAAGGCTCCTATCACGTCGGCGTCGGCGATGTTAGGAAGCTCGTTGCACTACCGTGAGAAGCGTTGGATGTACTCGTAGAGAGTCTCACCGGTCTTCTGTCAGTAGTTCTTGAGGTCCCATGGGTTCCCGGGGCGCTTGTACATGCCCTGAAAATTTCCCACGAAGATCTCCTTGAGATCCGCCCAACTTTGGATTGCGTTGGGCGAAAGGTGCTCCAACCATGCCCGGGCCGAATCGGCCAAGAACAATGGGAGGTTGCGAATGACGAAGTCGTCATTATCCGCACCACCAGCTTGACAGGCAAGTCGATAGTCTTCAAGCCAAAGACCGGGGTTTGTTTCCCCAGAGTACTTAGGGACATTGGTAGACGGTCGATACCTTGGTGGGAACGCAGCGTTGAGGATGTGCCGGCCAAAGGCCTGAGGCCCTAGCAAGCCGGGGCTCGGGCTCCGGTCCTCACCGCTGTCATAGCGTCCGCCGCGTCGAGGATGATAGCCGCGGCGGCCCCTTCCCTTGGGTCGCTGCGGGCTCGTCTGCGGGCGTCGATGGTGCTGCGTGCGTCGCGGTTGTGGCCAAGACATTGATGCACCGGGATTGTGGTGCACTACCCACCACCTTGTGGCGCTTGGTGGACGGATGTGTCCCTAGCAGGACACACCGAGGGCGTGCGCTGGCTGGTGTCAAGCTCGCGTCGTCGAGACAACGAGCTTTCCGCCTGCTGTGCCGCCGCGCGCCCTAGCAGCGTGCGTATTTCTTAGTGGACCCGGCGATCCTCGGGCGTTGTGGCCTCTGGAAGGCCATGAAGCAAGGCCGCCGCGGTGGCAATGTTCTAGCTTGCTCGAGCGAAGTGAGGAAGGGTTTCACCCTCGGCGATGATCCTTTGGTTCACGTCACTGGCCATGGCACGCGCATGCCCGCCATCTCCGCGGCGTCTAATCTCCTTATTGACCTTCTCATACTCCCGAGCAAGCTGTTGTCCGGCCTCGTCGATCTCTCGCCTTCGGGCTCTCAGCTGCTCCACCCCTATGTGGGGCGGGGCCGCTGCTCCACCCCTACGTGGGGCGGGGCCGCTGCTCCCCTCTCGATTGAGCCGGCAAGGTTGCCTGCCGGGGTAGTCTCCTCTCTAGAGACACTTTCGACGTGTCCCTCGGAGGTTTCCGCCATGAAACATTCCCGGGAGGGATGATGGCTCCCCCTGCTGGAGTCAGAACCAGAGTCCAACCCTAGGCCCTCCGCGAGGAGGCCGTGGAGTGATTCCATGACGTTTTCAATCATCCCCACGAACTAGTCGTTCATGGGGTATGGAACCGCGCGCTGCGCCGCCAGGTGGCTAGCGGTCGCCGCGGCATTGCGGAGGCCGAACGGAAACGCCATCGGGGCGCACCATCTGGGATGCTCCAGAGAGAGGGTGAGGCGGCGCAGGTCCTCCCTGGATGGCGGAGGTCCAAGGGAGACACCGAGCTGGCGCTCAAGCCTCTCGTAGCCGGAGCCGTTGGAGGGGAGAAGCTGGGTGGCGAGCTGGGCCAACGCCAGCTCTCCCCCCACCGTGACGACGAAATCCAGGTCACCGAAACGCACGTGCGCTCTCGGGACCCAGCTAATTGCGTTGTTAGCCATCTGAGGCCTGATTTTTGTAACGCGCAAAGGCCCCTACCTGGCGCGCCAACTGTTGGTGTTTCGAACAAACACTGGCTAGTGAATTTATAATTGATGCGTGTTAGGCTCGGATGGTGTACTGAAGGACACAAGGTTTATACTGGTTAGGGCCGAATGTCCCTACGTCCAGTCCGCTACTGCTCGTGTTATTAGTAGCGAAAATGGTTCGTAGTAGGGGATACAAACGGTTGGGAGAGGGAGAGATCCCATGTCCCAGATGGAGTGGTTGAGAGGACGCCAAGAGCTCTGTTGCTGCTTGGCTGTATTGTGTGTGTCTACTCTAGCCCATTTTTTTTGTCGGTCCCCTTAGTGGGGATCCCTGCCCTCCCTTTTATAGACCAAGGGGGGAGCAGGGGTTACAGATGGGAGAAAGAGGAAAATACTAAAAGCATAGAAGGTCCTTCGAGGGACCCGGGTCTTCCTTCCTCCTTGCGCCTGCCCTGCTTAACATGGCAGACCGTGTCAAAAGTAGCGTGTCTATGGACCAGGCCATGTCCCGGTCCTGTTTAGCAAGTGGGTACGTCCCATCCTACGCCAGCGGGCAGTGCGGCGTGCCAAAGAGCCGAGCCGTGACCCTCGGAGAGGGGTCGGGGATGTGACCACACGCCTGCTATTGTAGATGATGTGAGCCATGTTTCGGACCATAGCGGTTGTCGTATGCTGGTATTAGTATCTGCACCCGAGGGCTGAAGGCGGCGCCTACTATACTATGGGACAAAAGCCAGCGCCCTCATCAGTATTCGGGCACTGTCAAGATGGGAAGGGCCTTCAAAGCATTCGTCCCATCATGTTCTGATGGTACTTCCCTGCAGACATGTAGGGCATGGCCCCTGACATCGTGGTTGACTCGTACGTCCTGTCGTACATCGACGTCGTCTTTAGGAAGGATCAGGGTGTAGTCGTGGGGTGAGGTGGGCCCTAACCTCCAGCCATCGGGCGAGGCGGAGCCAACCTTCGGCCGTCGGACACGGTGGAGCCGTCCCACGGGCGTCGGGCGAGGCGGAGCCCGCCCTCAGCCCTCAGGCGAGGCGGAGCCTAGCCCTCAGCCCTCGGGCGAGGCAGAACTGGACCTCAGTAGTCGGGCGAGGCGGAACTGGCTCTCAGCCATCGGGCGAGGCGGAACCAAACTCTCGTCGTTCGGGCAAGAAGCGCGATAGAGTTCTTGTCTGACCGGGAGCGTTTAACGTTTGACGTTTATTTGTTCCACCCCCGTGGGTACCCCAGTATTAGGTCCCCGACATGTTGATGATTTATATTGGTTGTTATCTACCGTTAACATGGTCTGAGACGTAGTGGGCACAGCATGAGCAGATGGGATCTGGTGGTGCCGCTTCTTCTAGGAGGTGGGTGTCGTGATGGGTACTCGTGCCGATGCCGGCCGCGCCCCATCACACCAGCCTCCTGGTGCCTGGTTCATGCTGTCCGAGAGGAGGATGAGCTCCTGGCTGCTACTGGATGCGGCACAGAGCACAGAGCTCCTAGCTATTACCAGCGACCACGACCATGAGTGCTCTGCTTGGAACCTTTATGGGAGGAGGAGCAGGGGAGGACGATGATGAGCGCACGGAGGAGGAGTGGGCGTTTGCGAGGAGGAGCGGTGGTGCACGAGTGGAGAGGTCGTCAAGCGCATCACCGCATGGGAGGTGATGCGAACCGAGGCGAAGGATTGGCCAAACCTGGCTCCACAAAAACAATCTCCACCTGTGTTCTTTCCTGGCTAGGCCAG
>PUID01032659.1:1063-21470 GCA_002993905.1 Miscanthus sacchariflorus | reverse complement strand
TGGTGGTGAATATTTTCCTAGATTGTTTGATGAATTCTGTGAGGAACATGGTATTATTCATGAGAGGACGCCTCCCTATTCGCCCAAATCAAACGGGATTGCCGAGAGGAAAAACCGCACGCTGACTGACTGGTGAATGCCATGTTAGATACCGTTGGTTTATTTAAGGCATGGTGGGGGAGGCTTTATTGACTGCGAGTCATGTCCTGAATAGAATTCCAAACAGAAATAGAGAAACAACCCCATATGAAGATTGGATTGGGAGGAAACCATCACTTTCATACTTACGTACGTGGGGATGTTTGGCAAAAGTCAACGTACCAATTTCTAAGAAACGCAAGCTTGGACCAAAGACAGTGGAGTGTGTCTTTCTAGGATATGCTCACCAGAGCATTGCCTATAGATTTTTAGTAGTAAAATCTGAAGTTCTTGATATGCATGTCGATACAATTATGGAATCTTGTGATGCCACATTTTTTGAGAACATATTTCCTTTGAAAGATATGCGTAGAAATACTAGATTTTCCTCTGAGATAGCGCCTCATTTTACTATACCTATTGAGTCTCCTATTGAGTCATTTGAGCAACCACTTGAGGATGTTCATGAGAAGGATGACAATGAAGTTCCTGTGAGGAACAAGAGACGAAGGATTACAAAATCTTTTTGTGAGGATTTCATTGTGTACCTTGTGGACAATACTCCCACCTCTATTGTAGAGGCGTATGCATCTCCAGATGCAGATGATTGGAAAGAAGCTGTTTGTAGTGAAATGGACTCGCTTCTTTCTAATGGAACTTGGGAATTATCTGAGCTGCCAAAGTGGGTGTTCAAGAAGAAGCTTAAGCCTAATGGTACTATTGACAAGTACAAGGCTCGGCTTGTGGCTAAGGGTTATACCCAGAAGGAAGGCGAGGATTATTTTGATACTTATTCACCTGTTGCTAGAATGACCACTATTCGAGTGCTGCTTTCCCTGGCTGCCTCATATGGTCTTCTCGTTCCTCGAATGGATGTGAAGACAACTTTTCTAAATGGTGAGTTGGATGAGGAAATTTATATGGATCAGCCTGATGGGTTTACAGTAAAAGGTGAAGAGCGCAAGGTGTGTAAGTTATTGAAATCTTTGTATGGCTTGAAACAAGCGCCTAAACAGTGGCATGAGAAGTTTGACACGACTTTAACGAGTGCAGGCTTTGCCATAAATGAAGCTGATAGGTGTGTGTATTATCGACATGGTGGGGGTGAATATGTTATATTATGTTTATATGTTGATGATATTCTAATTTTTGGAACAGACATAGATGCAATTAATGAGGTCAAGTCTTTTCTGTCAAAGAGTTTTGACATGAAAGATCTAGGAGAAGCTAATGTGATTCTAAACATTAAGGTGATTAAGGATGAGAGTGGGATAACTTTGTTGCAATCTCACTTTGTGGAGAAGGTCTTGAGCCAGTTCGGCTTTATGGATAGCAAGCCTTCTCTAACACCTTATGATCCTAGTGTGACATTGAGAAAGAACAAGAAGATTGCTAGAGACCAATTGAGGTACGCTCAGATCATTGGTTCACTCATGTATTTAGCTAGCGCAACACTACCAGATATCTCTTTTGCTGTGAGCAAGTTGAGTAGGTACATGTCCAACCCGGGTGATGATCATTGGCATGCACTTGAAGGGTCTTGCGTTATCTTAAAGGTACAATAATTTTTTGAATTCACTATTCTAGGCACCCAGCTGTGCTTGAGGGATATAGTGATTCGAACTGGATATCTAATATTGATCAGATCTACGCCACAAGTGGGTATGTGTTTACTCTTGGAGGTGGCGCAGTGTCATGGAGGTCTTGCAAACAGACTATTTTGACAAAATCAACCATGGAAGCAGAACTTACTACTTTAGATACAGCTTTTGCAGAGGCGGAATGGCTGCGTGAGCTCTTGTTGGACTTACCGGTGGTTGAGAAACCAGTACCGGCTATTCTTATGAACTATGATAATCAAATAGTGATTACTAAAGTGAACAATGCTAAGGATAATGCGAAGTCAACAAGACACGTTAACAGACGTTTAAAGTCTGTCAGGAAGTTGAGAAACTCCAGAGTAATAGCTGTGGCTTATGTGCAAACAGACAAAAACCTGGCAGGTCCCTTTACAAAAGGGCTATCACGGAATGTGATAGAATTTGCATCAAAGGAGATAGGTATGAGACCCATGTGAGTTTATAGTAGTAGTAACCCAACCTTTTTTTATCAGAGATCCCGTGACTAAGGACCTAGGAAGAACAAACTATTAGTAAACTGAGGAGAGTAATCTATAACCCTCTCTATGTGAAGATGCAATACACTCAAAGCAATGAGGCACTATATGGTAGGTTGACGAATGCCTTAATGTGTTCTATTGGCTTTAGCAAGCGAAGGTGTTGTCCTGCAGAGCATTCTTGAAAGAACATACATATATGAGTTCGACTGTAAAACGTCACAGTCGATGAGATTTGGGTGATCTCTAGTAACCTCATGAAGAGACCAGGGAGTACAACGTATATGCTCCACCCACGGGGAAGGCTGCTGGCAGCCAGGTTATAGTTTGACTTTGAGTGAAACTAGTTCACACAAAACTTGCAATTCAAGGCGTAGTCCATTGTTCAAGTTATGAATGGGTGTAACTTGAAGTTCTAGGCGGATGTTCAACTTAACGGTCTCTGCTGAAATACTAGTATATAAAAAGTAGTGAGAGAAGGAAAATGTTTATACTGGGCAGTTGAGATCTGGTGGGGGATTGCTAGAATTTATATGGATAATTCCCCTAAATCCATATGAAGAAATTCTAATAAATCTCAAAGGCCCAATACCTGTGTTTCATAATGGGCTTTATTGTTTAAACCCATGAGTAAAGGTGGGAGGTGCAACATCAATTAGTACCATATTGCTAGTTGATGTGAAGGTAGGGGGTTTTCCTCCCTATATATATATATATACCGATCCTCCTGGGAAAAGACACACCAGAAACTACAATTGAGAGTTTTCAGTTAGAAAATCCTAAGGTAGTAAATTAGTATTTTCCTCTTCTCGCTATTACGCTGCCGTCGTAGCTTCTCCAGCCAGATCGCTTGCGTGCACCGGCGACCTGGCGAGCAGGTCTCCAGAACCTCCGTCTTTGTGATTCTACACAGGGAGAAGGTGAATAAGGTTTTTGGGAAGCGCTCTTCGCGCGACTGCTCCCAATTTTCACGACGGGTCGTCTTCCATCTAAGTCAGGCGGCGCTACGTCCCAGCGTATCCGTCGTCAACTATTCCGAGCTCTTCCTGCACTGCTCATCGACGACCTAGACCTCGTGCCATCATCACCAACTTCGTCTCCATATGCATCTTCACCACCAGCGACTACATCTACATTCATAAGGTACATTTCTTGTGATCTAATATCATCGTTCGTACTGTTTAATCTGTGTTGTGTACGAGCTATGCTTACACCGGTTATCATGTTCATGCTATTCAATATGCTCATGCTTAATCTAGTACTTCAGATTGACATGATTTATATTCTGGTTTTAATATGAAAATTGCCTAATTATTTAACACTTGACACTAAAAATTAAGGATGCTTAAGTTGTGAAGCATTTTTCTTACCTTTTTTGTTTGCATTCAATACAAGGGACAGATGGAGAAATCAATAAACACAAACACACACACACTTGAACCGCACGCATACAAATCCTATTATTGTCCTTTAATTTTTTTGTCACTATTAGGAGGTCATGTTTTATCCTTCTCACATTGGTAGAGAATCACTTGCTTCAGATTCACTAAAAAGAGCTCCACTTCACACACAAAATAAAAACTTCCCAAATGGTTTGGATCGACCAAACCTGGATTCAACAAAACGGTGGATCTAATGCTAGTTTCACCATTTTGGTGGAGATCCTTAGGGCGTGCTCTACCAACTCAAGTTTGTGGAGTTAGGGAAAATTATCCACCATTGCCACTCGTTACACAAGATACCTCGTTTCTATTTTCTTCTCTTCATACGTCGATTGCTAGCCTCCACCGCCGGCAGCGCCACGTCTGGCCACGGTCGTCCGCCATGGCCCACTCCCGGCCCGTGCCGGTCAGCACCGCAATGGTTGGCTGCAGGCCCGCCCTGGCCAACCCCGCGTGGTCGTGGAAGAAGAAACCCGTACTTTTTTTCTCGTGATGCGTGGGTCCAAGTGGTTAGACAGAGAGAAAGCTAGAGCCCAAGAGCAAATCTGGCCATTCCAACGAAAATGCCTTTGCGTTTTGCCAAAAAAATTTGAGGTAGATTCACGGTAGATCTCAGGGCCTATTTGGGATAGCTCCAAGTCTGAAAAATGAGATTAAGATCAACAGATCCATCATGAAGCAGCTTCAATATGGATCTAGGATCCCACTGTTGCATAGAAAAGTGTTTGGGAGAGCTCCATGGTGGATCTGCTGGGCTGACCCGACAATAGCCCAACAACATATCGTCAGTGAGAGCTCCTTCTTCCCTTTGTTTCACTAATGCCCTTGGCCCAGATGTTAGATTCTTCACAACGGTGGGACATGGGTCGGCGTGGAGCAGAACCGAGGCGCAGGCACGGCTGAGCTCGAGGCGAGGACGGCCGGGACCGGTGCGAGAGTGAGAGAGAGAGAGAGCATGCGATGGGGAAGATGACGGAAAGAAAAGAACAAACTGTTTTTTCTCTGTAACGAGAGTAGCATTTGTGGGTAAATTTCTATCTACTCCATGAGATGGTCCAGGTCAACGTTTTTCAGAGCACCCCTTGAGGTGCTCTATGGAATCTATGAATCCGGCCCCCAAATCCAGATTTTTGGTGGCTTCAGATTTGATGGTGGAGAAGTGTCTATGCAAAAAAATTGGATCCAGAACTTATTTTTGTGGATCTGGACCACCTGAGGCTATCCCAAACGGGCCCTCAGATCCACGGTGGAGCTGACTTATATAGTGAATCCCTGATGTAGGTTCACATTTTCCAGCAGTGAATCTCTACCAAACAGGTATTAAAATGGTAATTCATTTGCACTGATCCCCTAAATATCATGCATCCTTTATCTAATTTTACGGGAGTGGTAGTATAACCATCCATCCTGGATTTAGTATAGCGTCGTTACACCGGCAATAATCGTGCCAGCTTGAAATGAAGTATGAACAACCATTTATTAGGATCTCGTCAGCGGCTGCTTGAAATAAGGTGCGGGATGCCCCGATCAGACTCGGGCTTAGCACAGGTTATATTATGTACATAGCAGGCCATGAAGAGATCGATGATCGAAAAGTCAATGTTTCATTTCCACGAGACTTGAAAGACCGAGCGGTTATCATATATTATTAGTAGCATACGCCGTCCGAAACGACTGCAATACATATAGTTACTGTATTATACAACAGATTTCAGAATAATATAACTGTGAGTTCATGTTACCGGCGAGATTGCCGGATCGATCAGCTAGCTTCAGCCTTAGCACATCTCAGAGGCATTGTTAACGTCGTTCGAAGTACACAGTAATCTTGATGACCATTGTTGGCACGTCTATCCAAGTCTGGTGCTAATTGCCCATCCAGCTATGCTTAATTAAGCTGTTAAGCATCGGAGCATCAACCATATATTATGTGGTTGCGTCAGCTCAGCCTGTCAGGATGCTGAAGTTCGCTCACGATCGCGGACGGACGGAGCAAAACTCCACTCCACTCCACTCCCGTCCGCCCGCTGGGCCGCAGCGGGCCTCACTACCAGTCCACCAGATGATCCAATTCGTCCATGCGTGGCTCATGGGCCGCGCCGATGATCTCATCGCATTCGGAAATTCCAAATGCCGCGTGTCGTCGCCCGTTCTCTCAACATGGGATGGGAAAAGAAGTGAATTAGCTCTACCATGTTGGTTGTCGCCAGGTCTTTCAAGCGCCACGCTGGCACCGCACGATCACATGTACCGCGTCGACTTCTCAGCTTCTTACGAAGACATCATAAGTCTTTTGGTCCACGGTGGTACAAACAAGATAGGAAGGCCCATCCCTGTGGCCCAATTTCCAGGGGCCTAAAATCTGGATCCCTACCACCCAATAGCAAATAGGCCTTTCTTGACCCAAGTCATGTCTTTCTCTTTTTCCAATATCAAAATATAATATGACTTTAAAACAAATATTTGAGACTCTAAACAGCTATACATAAAAAACTTATCAACAATAAACATATAGCTTAGGTCGGCCACTACAACTTTGGTATTAACCATGTGAACATTTGAGGTCATTTCGGAATTCTAAATTTTGAATTTCAAAAACTATAAACTTAGAACACATATTTGGGACTCTAAATGATTCAAATAAAAAACTTTTCAAATATAAAGTTGTAGACTATATTGAGAAGTATAACTTTCGCATGGTCTATATCGACATCTGAAATTATTTGATAATTTTAAATTTCAAAACCTGTGAAATTACAACAATATTTTAGGACTCTGAACAGCTTCAAATCAAAATCTTTTCAACTGAAAAGTTGTATATCGCGTCGAGGGCTATAATTTTTATAGAAAGTTTGTCTTCATTGGAGTTTATATAAAAATTATGCGTTATTTTTTATCACAATTGTTTATAGAGATCCATTTGTATAGGCAACTGGCTAGGGAGCTGACTCTGAATATCATTTGTAGAGGCAGCTGTATAAGGGTATACCTAGCTGGCCGTACCCCGAGCCACACCAACAGACTGTTTTTTAGAAATGAAAAATCTAGCCCCAAAAATAATCTAGGGAAAGACCCCACCGATCAGCCACACATCACAAGTCACGTGATTTTCCATGCGAAAAGCGCACGCGCACATTTTGTGGCCACCGGGGTTCGAACCCGTGATCTTGCACGTATCTCCCCTAACCACTCCACCCATAAATCACTTGTGTCCAAATGAGATATTCGTGGTCCTCATTTTATGTCATTTAAAGATGGCAACGGGGCAGGTGGTGCATCCACGGACCCACACCTGAGACTCGACAAATGAAACCCAAACCCACCCCGAACCCTGTTACGGGGGAAGATCCGCCCCCACCCCTGAACCTGTCGGGTCCCCGA
Source organism: Miscanthus sacchariflorus (assembly GCA_002993905.1). NCBI lineage: Eukaryota > Viridiplantae > Streptophyta > Magnoliopsida > Poales > Poaceae > Miscanthus > Miscanthus sacchariflorus. The sequence goes on along the minus strand of PUID01032659.1, from coordinate 14,393 downwards.
AACACGGGAACTTTACAACAGCTTCTTTCACCTTGCCTCCTATTCGTCGAGCGTCGCGCCATCACCTGCAAGCAGAGCGAAGACTGGTGAGTGGCAGAGCGATGTGCTGTGGAGCGGCATGCTACCCTGCCGTGTGCTGCATGGAGTACCCAGCTATGTTTGGCCGAGTGCGGAGCAGGAGATTTGTGGAGCGGGGGAGCGATGTCATGAGACTTGCGAACGCCAAGGGGAATGAGGTCGCTGTCTTGCGGGGAGTCACGGAGCGGTAGAGCGGACCGGCTTGGATGTCGGCGCAGGGTAAGGTTAGGAGGTGGGTTTGGGCTGTTGGGCTTTGAATCCATGAGTTTGTGCCCTTGTGGGCTGAATTTATTCCAGGACTGTTGCGTCTAGGCCTTAGTTTAGGGTGCCCGTGGGCACCCGTGGGGTGACTATGAAACCCACCCCCGCCCTCGACCCGATTCAAGTACCTGAACCCGAGACCCGCGGGGGCAAAAATAGACTCGCTCGCGCTGCTGAAACCGTGGGTTTCGGGTCCAAACCCGCCCAACTGCCATCCTTAATCTTAATCCAATTTTGAAATGAATATTTGGGACGCTAAACTAATTTAAATGAAAAGTTGTCAAGTACAAAGTTGTATAACTTTCAAGAGCTTGGCTAACCACACCACGCATAGGCCTCTTGAAAAACTTGATTTTCAAATATGAGAAATTTAAACGTAATTTTTCTTGGATAGATGATTTCAAATGAAAATACTATCAACTACAAAGTTGAATTACTTGACTTTGATCGTTTTCCATCTAAAGTCATTTGAAAAATTCAAATTTCAAATGTGAGAAGTTCAAATATAATTTCCCTTGGATATATGATTTAAATGAAAAAGTTGTCAACTACAAAGTTGTATAAATTTTGGAGATCTACAACTTTCATTTTGGTTGTTTCTCTATTTGAGATCATTTGAAAAAAGATCAAACTTTAAATATGAGAAATTCAAACATAATTATCCTTGGATACATGATTTCAAACGAAAAAAATTATCCATTACAATGTTGTATAACTTTTCAAGATCAACAACTTTTGTTTTGGTCATTTCTTCATCCGAGGTTGTTTAAAAAATCAAATTCATATATAATTTTACTATTCGATGTCTATTTTTAAAGACAGCTCTAGATCGAGGCGGCTGGATCTAGAGGTATCTAAAAAAAAAGGTGTAGAGGGGCTAAAAATACCAGCTGCTCTTACAGATGCATTTTTTGAGATGGCTTGTTTTGGAATCATTTTTAAAGTCTGGTTTAGATTGGGCCGCTGCTAAAAAGAGGCATCTCTACAAATGCTTTTTGTAGTAGTTGCATGCATGTTTGGTGTGTGTTCTATAGTAACTCCTAGAAATTGATTTCTATGAGCGGCTGGTGTTTTGGTCTATCCCATTACAACTAATTTTATTTATAGGGGCGGCTAGGATGCCTTTATAAAGGCGGGTGTTCCAACCGCCTCTACTCCTCCGCCTTAAAAAATCAACAATTTGTAGATGCAGTTCCCTAGCCACCTCAACAAATCGAATTTCTAGAGGCGGCTGGGAACAAGAGACGTGTCTATAAATTGATTTACTGAGGCAACTGCATTTTGAACCGCCTTTACAAACCATTATCTAGAAGTTACAAAATCAAAAGCAAAGAATAGAAAGTTTTTTATTCCTGAAAGACCCCACTAGACACCCACACCATTTCAAATCATTGTCCACAAGTCACAATTCATGTGATTTTTCATGTGAAAAATGCACGCTATGCGGCCATGGGAGGATCGAACCCGTGACCTCAAGCCTCGCATGTTTGTCTCATAACTACTTCACCCATTGCACACTTGTGTCCAATTGGGATATTCATCCTCCTCGTTTTACCTTCATCTGATTATCAAATGAGTATTTGGTATCCTGAACGAATCAAATAAAAAAGTTGTCAATTATAAAATTTTATAACTTTTTGAGATCTACAACTTTGGTTTTGTTCGTTTCTCCAAGTGTGGTCATTTGTAAATTTGGAATTTCAGATGTGCAAAATTCAAACCTAGTTTTCCATGCATATATGATTTCAAATGAAAATATTGTAAACTATAAAGTTGCATAACTTGTTTATATGTACAACTTTTATTTTGGTTATTTCTCCATCCAAGATTGTTTGAAAAATTTGAATTTTACTATGTAGCTCCTATTTTTAGAGGCACAAATCCATTTCTAGAGGCGGCCGGGAATAAAGGCGCCTCTAAAAATAGAGGTATTTGTAGAGACACCCGGAAACAACAACTGCCTCTACATATACATTTCTAGAGATGGCTCAGTTTGGAAGCCACTATAGACATGGCTATAAATTGACCCGCCTCTAAACAAAGCTCCCCATGCTGAAAATCAAGTTTGTCGTAGTGTCCCTAGAAATCGGTTTCTAAGGTCATTCATTTCTACAAAGACATGTATAAAGGGTGTATATTTGATCTAGAGAATTGCTAAGCCATAACCGGTTATTTTGGGAGCTTCTATCAACCGAGTGTTTTGGCCGTTGGATCGGGCGCGAATGCCTTGGGCAGGCAACGCGGCCAGCAGGAGGGTGCGGCCAGTAGGGGGCGTGTGAGGCTGGCCTCGGAGCTTGGGTCTCCGGCCATGGCGGGCGTGGCACGGGGTTGGCGACCGGCGATGTGGAGGGCGATGGCGGCCCCAGAGGACCCGGCGCGGGGCGGCTGCCGGCGACGAGGAGGGCAAGCGCAGCAACGGGTGTGGCTCAGGGAAGGCCGGAAGGGAAGGGAAGGGAAGGGAAAGGAACGGAAGGGATAAGGTTGGGGAGGGTGGGTCCCACTGGAATTTGTAAAAAAGTTATAATTTATTCTGAATTTTTTGGATAATTTATAAATAACTTGACATATATTCTCTGATATCTACAATTCATAGATTTAGCTTGATTTTTTTTTGAAAAATTGACATATATTTGTATTATTCCAAAATCACATCACTATATTCAATAAATTACACTGAAGAAATCATTGTAAATATAATAATAAGACTGTAAATATAGCTAGAAGACAATGTAAGTGCACGGAAAAAAATCAGTTGTTACGAGGGGCCAAAACAACTGAATGTTACCTAGACATATCCCTTGATCTATAGAGGTAATGCACCAATTTTCAATTTTTTCGACGATACATCATATAATTTGTTTGCTTACACTGAATGGTTTATTTCTTTTTTCGGTGAGGATTTCGTGGTTAAGGATTACATTTTGTTGTTATAGTTGTGGGATTCTCTTATAGTAGTTTGATAAATGGTAAGCACAAATATGCTATTACCGCTACTTCATTACCGATGTGCATCAACATTGCTTGTTTTAAACTATTCATGCTAAAATATGGCTACAGTGCTATTAAGTTGTATTCGGTTTGTTCGTTGGTTGGTTTCTGGTCTGATTTGGACTGGCTGGTGCTGGTTTGTTGTGAGAGAAAAATACTGTTGGCTGACTGGTTTGGGCTGGCTGAAACCAACAAGCGAACAGGCTGATTATTGTTCTATCGTTAGACCGAAGCCACACCCGCCTCCATAATTCAGTAGCTCTGCCCCTGTCTAAACGTGAGTAAATAACATTTCTATACATAGGGCCTGTTTGACACAGCTTAGCTTCACTACTAAAGCTGTTTTTTTGGAAAACAGCTTCAAGAGCAATTTTCTAGGTGAAGCTGAGCTGTTTTGGAAAAACTGTTTAGCAAAACAGCTTCATCAACAGCTTCTGTTCGCTTGGCTTATAGTCCGTACTTTTTCAACCAACGAATAATATTTTTCTCTCAAAACACATCAGCCAATAGTACTTTCAGCCATGACTTATCAGCCAAGCGAACATGCCGTTAATGCATGGATGGGAGAGAGAAATGAGGGAGAGAGATGAGATAAGCTACTTTTTTCTGCTTCATCCTAACTCATGTCTCCGTGAGAGAAGAGAAAAACAATTTTATAGGTAAAGCTGTTTTAAAAATAAATATTAGCTGTGCCAAACAGGTCCACAGTTGTGACTCCACGGAGTTGTTGAACAACTCCTACGCTATTATATTCAGAAATATGACACTCTCTTACATGGAATACCATTGTTAATGCACAGTCTCTGTCACATTGCGTCGTCGCCTTGGGGAGTGTTCAGCTCACAGCTTGGCGCATAGCTGGGATCGCCGGAGAGCTAGTAGTACAAATTAAGACAGAGCAAGCTAGGGCATCACTTGTGTCGTCCATAATTGCACGAAGCTGAACCAAACCATACCTGAAGCGAAGTTAGATAGGCATACATGTCTACGGCCGAGGGCATCACCGTCGCCCCAGAGCTGGCAGACATGCAGAGGGACGACGAAGTGCAGACGGCCACATCACATCTGCTGGCTCCAGGGCACAACGAGGCGCAGCGCGGCCCCTGCAACAGCATAGCAGTCTATGTGCACGGCCACCTCGACGACCTCCGTTACCACCTTCTGGATGACCTCCGCGACGATTTTAGCAAGGAAGAAACTTACTTCAGGTGCCTCACGTCCTGCGTGTTCTTCTTCTTTTGCCATGCCTTGGGGCAGCTATTCCTCGAAATTTGCTGTGTCTCTCGCTGCCTGCCCTGTTTGGAGGTCACGACGCCACCGCATCTGGAGCCGCAGAACCGCACACAGAAGTTCTTCGCCTTCGTGGCCAAGAACCTCTCCAAGCTCTGGGTGACGACGATGCTCTTCTTATTCATACAGTGGGTGCTCTTCCGTCCGATCGACGTGAAGCCCCACCTTGGCACTTCGGCCATCCACGCGTTCGACCTTCAGCAGGCCGATGCCATGGCGGCCACACCTGGTGCCCCTCATCTCCGCTTCAACCTCACCGCCTACCTCCTTTTCAAGAACGCTCACAATTACTACAGTATCAATTACGACAACCTAGCCGTGAGTGTACTGTACGCAGGTGAGAAGCTAGGCCCAGTCGATGATGAGCTTCCGTCTTTCAAGCAGGATCCCCACGGGAGCACCGTGATCCGGCTGGTGTGTGTGGGGCAGCTGCGCAACGCCAGCAGCACAGTGGCCGAGATGTTCTCTAGTGACAGGGACAAGGGGCTTTTCGAGATGGTGGTGAGGATCCGCGTCACGCTGGCATACAAGTCCTGGCCGAACAAGGAGGAGTACTTCACCATCTACGACTGCCCGCTTTCCTCACCGTTTCCGCATACCGGCGAGCCCGCTCTCTCGTCGCCGGCGTGGTGCAAGACCAACGACATCTAGACTGTGATTAATTAGCAGCGGCCACTACCAGTAACTTCAAATTGTGTCATGTGAGCGGAGGGGTGGGGTGGGGTCATGTATTATTGTGTATTATTTCTGCAAGCACTAATATATATACGGCATTTACAGGGGGAATAGTCCGTTCACAACTAATAATTACTTCCTCGGTCCTAAATTATTGGACGTTTTGGTATTTCTAGATTTATAATTTTGACTATGTCTCTAGACATAACATATATCTAGATGCATAGCAAAAGCTATGAATCCGAAAAACCAAAAACGTCTTATAATTTAGAATGGAGGGATAATTAAAGTGGCTGTGTATGTATGCGGGAGTGATATACCCATGTCATCGACTGAGTGAAATTAAAGCGATCATTACTCCCTGTTCTTGTGTCATCAACGTCTCAGCATGTAGTAAAAGCTTTGCTACTGTTTGGCACAACTTAGCTTCAATAGTGAAACTGCTTTTGGGCTTCAGCTGCACAATGGAGCAACTCTACCAGTGAAGTTGAAGCTGTTTTGATTAACCCCCTGACTCATTCTCCCAATTCGCCAAGGGTTCTTGGGCTACACCCATCGGATGTGCGTGCTCACGTGCATCCTCTGGCTGGTCAAGGGATTTCCCAGTAGGCCGGCAGAAGGCCCACAACTGAAGAAGTCCCCAGCATCAAGTGAACTGACCAATAGAGGATAATCCCGGACGCCTTCGCCCAAGGGGCTCAGCTAGACTAAGGAAGTTCTCGACCTAGGGGGCGTATGTTGAGACAGCGCCACTGCACACAATCGCGTCGACCTTGCCTAGTGCAGGGCGCCAACCCCAACCAACGACGTGAATATGCCCCCATGTCAGGCATCCGGAGCCTAACAGGCAGGTAGATTAGCATAGTGTCAGGTGGCCTGTTTTCTCCGATCCACCGCAGCGAAGTTATGTTGGCCACATCTGGTGCAGACTCACGCCTGGGGCATGATGCGTCGCGACGAGGAATCTGGGCCCACATTGTAGTCTTTATTCCCGAAGGGGAAGAAACCTAGTGTACGAATGAAGCCACGAGAAGGCGGACCTAGGGAAGGCACAACAGCAGCACACAACAGACAGCACCTGAAGGTCAGCTCCTGGTAGCGACAGAGGATGTCAGGGTGCCTTTGGGGCATTTCTACAAGACAATGAAGGATGCACGCTGCCGACAAAGAAGGACTAGAAACCCTAGAAAAACCTTGCGATCACGTAAATTTGTAGCCCCATCGCCCTCCATTATATAATGAAGGGAATGGCCTCCTGTAGAAGGGATCGAACTCTATAGTAGCTAAGGACTCCACGATAGACGGATTCCTAGGTCGGCCCATCACCTGAGCCATCAAGAATATCTAGAACAATAGCATAGAGCAGTTCGCCATCTCTGTCTCTCCATTGAAAGAACTCGATTAGGCATTAGTATCACGAAAAACATCATTGCTGGACATAGCGCTTAGATGCTGGACCAAGATAAATCCTTTATGTTTTGAGTGCTTAATCCATGCACCGACCCACGTCGAACAACCCGATTACTTCAGCGGAAATGAACCCATGGCAGGCCCCACTCGAGCTAGTGTGAGGCAGGTGAAGCTGTTATTTTCAGCTTGTATGGAAAATGGACCTTCGGCCCATTTAGTTTGGATTTTGATGTTTGATGATCACATTATCAAGTTGGACTAATGTATTTCTAAGTGTATGTTTTGTAGTTTAATAGGATGTATATGCGGACTTGGATGAAATTGGAGCGTGAAGAATATGTTCTAACACTCAAAGGAAGATACCAGGGTGTTGACAGCCTACAAGTGAAGCAAAGAGTCCAAGATGCAAAGATGACAAAGCCCGGATGAAGACACATGCAGGAACAGAGGAAAACAGTGCTGCTATGGTGGCACCGGACAACCTGTGCGGTGGCACACCGGACAACTACAGTGTCAGACGACTGAGCGAAATTAAAGCGATCATTGCACCGGACAACCTGTCCAAGGAAGTGTACAGAGAGGAGTGAAAACCTATTTTTCATGTATAGAAAAATTCCTAAATAAACTAGGTACACCCTAGATCCTACCCAAGCATTTACATCCCATTTTCATTATTTCACTTTCCCGAAATAGTTCCCAAGTTTATATTCCACAAATTCAATTCTCTATTAAACTTTGATAATTCATATCTTTTTCATCCTAGCTCCAAATTAATTGATTCCACCACCAAAATTCTTCTAAATTCAAGCTCCATTCATCCATATGATTTGCTCTATTATTTGGTGCCCATTTAAATTCTAGTATTGATTGCTGTTCTATTTCTATATTTAAATATATACTAGTAGAAGCTATCAGCGTAGTAGTAATTAACCCCGTATATTTGTGTATGTGCATGTACCATGACACATACTCGAATATATCCGTACCCAATCACCTAAAATAGTAGATATATCTACACATACAAGGATATGCCCGATACCGGGTATACGCCTATGTATGGCTAACCCTAGCAACCTAGTTACTCAATTCCACGTAATCGTGGGCATATACATATTCGTGAGCGGATATGCAGCTAACCCTAGCCATAACCAGCCCACCTAATTAGCCCTAGACACATACATATGCATGCGCATATGTGCCACTAACCCCGGTGAACCTATAGAGGCCAGACAGGTCATCTATGATGTCTTGGTCAGGCTCTCTCTTTCAGGTTCACATAATAGTGAACATAATAATGTGATTTGGTTTTTCATCAGACGAATCCACCACCTTAACCTAACCCATAGAAGCCCTACCTTCTGGATGGAATACCTCTATCCAAATATTACTTCAAATTGATATAATAATGATAGTCTAAGTAACAACCCACCACCCAATAGGACCAACCCATCGAGGTTCACTAATTGCCTATGCTTGCATTACATGCTTTGCTTGTTATTTTCCTTGTTTGTGTTTCCTCGATTATCGACGCTAGATCGCGTAGGACAAAAGACTTGGAGAGAACCTGATGGAGTCCCGAAGACAGGAACAAAAGGTACCGAAAATTGGACAAGGATATAACCATTAGCGAATGGAGGCACGTCCTAACACCCACCTATCCCTTTCCCTCCACTTCACCATTCTTTATCCACCTCCCTTCCACCACCACCAAATATTGCTAGCTTCCACAATGAACCTTCCAATATCCATCTCCACTAAATAATAACCGAACCTGTACTACTTGAAACCCATGAAACTATAATTATGAACTTGATTATGATAAGGTAATGGTTGCCTTGATATGATATGAGCATTATGAACTTGAGGATAATAAATATGGAACTTAAAATGGGTAAAACTAGACTAAACCCCGATAGGGGGTCAGTGGTGGTAATCCATGGAGGAAGTTTACCATGATAGGAATGCCTAGAGAGGATTCTTGTGGGAGATACTCGTCTCGGTCACATAAGGACCGGTTCATAATCCCTCTCGCCTAGTGAGATACAACGTACAACCACATGTCTATATAGGTAGACTTGATCTCACACCCTGGTAGATAGAAGTATAATTTCTACTAGGAGGCCGGTGTAGGCAGCGAAATATCAGGAGCAGACACGGGGGATAGGTTTTCTTCCGTGGTTCAGTTGGCATGGATGCTATGTGATCTTCCACGTTAAGCTTTTGAGTTTCTGGCCGCGTTCGAGCCCATGATTATTGTTTTGGCCATGTTCGAGCCATGTTGTTATTTGTTGTGATGATTAGGTATCATCATGTTGGGACGGTTAGGTATCTTCCTGGATTTTGTGTGTTCCAACCCCTGAGAAGCCATGGTAGAGTTATATGGACATCTAAGGTCGTGTACATTCGGGTATGTGATCTTGTTAGACCTATCTAAGCCATGACAATGGTGCCGGACTGTGTCTATCTTGTGGGGAAATGTGTACACCTCTATAGAGTTTTATTAAATCTATTCGAATAGCCACGTTCTTGGAATGAGCAGATGCTAGGATGGGATACTATGATTAAACTTCTACAACTGTGATACTCTGGTAAGACATACTCTACTAATTTGGTAGATTATAATGAACCCAGGAACGGGTGCGAATGGTAATACTCTGCCAGGGCCTAACCTATAATAATATAATTATAACTACTTTAACCTACCACTTTCACCTCCACCACCATAATCGACCTCCACCATATAGCCTTCCCCTTCCACCTCACCTCCACCCAAAGTTTAGGGCTTGCTGAGTACTTTATGTACTCAACCCTCTCCATTCTTTGTTTTTAGGCGAGAAGCTACATGAGTACCTACCAGGATGGAACTACTGGAGCTACGCAAGGATAGGATACCCGGAGTGAACTCAAAGACGGAGTCGTACGAAGGAGCTACGCTAGGACCACGAAGTTTAGGATATAGGAGTATGCTTGAGGAATAAGTCTAGGATTACGTTCGCACTCCAAGTTGCCTGTAGGAATGGAGCCACGTTGATATAGGACCGCTATCTTAGAACTTTGATACACGATATAAGGCCAGTGGCCCAAGCTATGTAAACCTGAACTATGTAATATGTTTCCCCAATAGCAGTAAAAATAAGGTTTTGATATCAATCTTGTTCAAATTGTGCATATCAGCTACTAATCTAGGGACTGATACATGATGCACAGATGACCCTAAATTTGGCGCCCGACACAATCCCATTTGATTCGGGCGAATAGGGAGGTGTCCTCTCATGAATAATACCATGTTCCTCACAGAATTCATCAAATAGTCTAGAAAAATATTCACCACCAAGATCCGACCTTAGACACTTAATCTTTCTCTCTAGTCGATTCTCAACTTCAGCCTTATAGAGTTTATAGTAGTCCAATGTTTCATCTTTAATTTTAAACAAGTAAACATAGCAATCTAGTTGCATCGTCAATTAAAGTCATGAAATATCTCTTTCCACCTTTTGTCAACACACCATTCATCTCCCATACATCAGAATGTATGAGTTCTAGATCGAGGTGCCAAGTTTCTCTCCTCCGCTGCCTTGCGAGGCTTTTGAGGTTGCTTTGATTACACACAACTATGACACTTATGGCCTATTTGGATCCACCAGCTAAACTTTAGCTAGCTAAATTTAGCTACTAGGGATCCAAACAATCCAGCTAAAAGACTAGCCAAAGTTTAGCTGTTTCAACCTAACTAAAGTTTAGCTAAGTCTATTAGCTAGAGATCCAAAACCCCAGCTAAAGTATAGTTCAAAAAACTTTTAGCTGACTAAAGTTTAACTTTGAAATTTTAGCTAGTTAAACTTTAGTTGGGTGGATCTAAACAGGACCTTGGAACCTTTGGCAATAGTCAAATCTGGAATTAAACTCATGCTGGACAATCATGACATCAATCCAATGTTTACATGTCATAAACAAGAATGCCAAACACTCGCATTATCATTAATTGTGCCACAAATATGCTAAAGAAAGACGGAACAAGCCTCTGCACTCATAGCCTTTATCAATAAATTGTCCATGCTTAGACACTACTACTTTATTGGACTCTAACACTACCTTAAACCCATGTCTCGAAAGAAGGGAGGCGCTAACAAGGTTCTTGCGAATAGTAGGGACATGCTGCAGTTTCGTCAGCTGCACGATCTTCCCCGAAGTAAACTTCAGATCAATCGTGGCAACACCATGAACAGAAGGCATGTGACCCATTCCCCATCAGGACAGAGGAACCTTGGAGCCCATTGTTAGAAGAAAACATAGAGATGTCAGCACACACATGAATTTTAGCGCCTGTATCAACCCACCAACTTGGGGATTGAAACACGGAAAGTACGGTAAGAAGATTACCATACCCCTCATCAGCATCGCTAATAGTCACGAGGTTGACATTCTTCTTTTTTCCTTTGAGGTCCGCTCGAACTGGACACTCTTTGGAAAAGTGACCAAGCCCTCCACAAGTGAAGCAAGGCAACTCTACTTTGTTCTTCTTCTTCTCGAATGTAGTTGTTAATTTGGCATTAAAAAGCTTATTCTTTCCTTTGTTCTTGCTATGTGGCCTTCTTTGCACCAAATTGGCACTAGAATAGCCCTTGTTCACCTTCTCAGTTGCGTTCTTAGCCCGAGACTTCTCCTCAACTTCAAGAGATACTATCAGGTTTTCAACTGATATTTTCTATCTCTTGTGTTTGAGAGTTGTGCCAAAGCCTCTCCATGAAGGAGGCAACTTTGCAATAATGCATCCGGCCACAAACTCGTCGGGTATGACACACTTAAGGAGTTCAAGTTCTCTTGCCATGCGCTGAACCTCATGAGTTTGCTCGACTATAGATCGGTTAGCAACCATCTTGTAGTCATGAAAGCTCTCCATGATATACAACTCACTGCCTATGTCTGATGCACAAAAGGTAGCATTTAGATGATCCCACAACGCCTTCCCATCTTGGAAGTGCAAGTTTGCATCTACCAGATTGTTAGCAAGAATATTCAGGACTGCTCCTCTAAAGATACTGTTGGTTTCCTAGACTCTTCTCTGATCTTCTTCAGAGGTATTTCCCTCGGGCAAGCCAACAGTAATCTAGAACACTTTCATAGCCTCTAGCCATAGCGTGGCCTTAACTTGCCACCTCTTAAAATGTGCACCAGAAAACATTTCCGGCCTCAGCGCGTCAGTGAAACCAGCCATAGTTAAATCAGGAAAAAGCCTATGATAAGGTTTTTGGATTGTTGAATAAATAGGCAATTTCTAGATTAAAACCAGAATATAAATCATGACAATCTCAAGTACTAGTATAATCATAGCCCATATACTAGCATGATTTAACAACATGAACAAAAGAACTAGTGTAAGCATACACTAGCCATCAGATTAAATAGCATAAATACTAGTGTAAGCATAGCTCGTACACTAGTCAGATTAAATAACACAAACAGAGACATTGGATCATGAGGTGTATACCTTTCAACTGTAGAGGGAGACGACGTTGCTGGTGATGGAGATGTAGATGGTGACGCCACTAGTGGTGATGGCGCGAGATCGTCGATGAACGGTGGAGGAAGAGATCGGAGTAGTTGACGACGAATATGCCGGGACGTAGCGCTGACTTGGATGAAAGACGACCCATCGTGAAGGTTGGGAGTAGTCGCGCAAAGAGCGCTTCCCAAAAACCTTATTCGTCTTCTCCCAGTGCAGGATCAGCTAGACGAGGGTTCCGAAGACCTGCTTTCCCGATCGTCGGTGCACGCAGACGGTCGGGATGGAGAGACTATAGTAGCGACGCAGTAGCGAGAAGCGGAAAATACTAATTGACTACTTAGGATTTTCAAACTGAAACTCCCAATAGTAGGTTTTGGTGTCTCTTTTCCCGGGAGGATTGGTACATATATATATAGGGAGGAAAACTCCCAACCTCCACATCAATTAGCAATATGGTACTAATTGATGTTGCACCTTCCATCTCTATTCATGGGCTTAAACATTAAAGCCCATTAGGGAACACAGGTACTGGGCCTTTGAGATTTTTTTAGAATTTCTTCGTATGGATTAAGGGGAACCATCCATATATAAATTCTAAAAAAGTACTACGCCACCCTTGGAAATCGATTTCCATAGATCGCTGGTACATGGTCCGTCTATAAAAATCGATTCATAAGGGCAGTACCTGCGATTTTTAGAGGCAGGCACCTGCACCTTGAACTCATTTTCTATGATTTTAAAAAGGAAAAAAACCAATGCCTAGGGAAGCCCATTGCCAATACACGACATGGTCAGTCGTGATGAAGTGGTTTTAAATTTAAAAAGTTTCAACTTTAAAGCTTTATCTGATCGAGCAATAAAAATGGTGTAGAGAGCATGTCTAAGAACACCAACCATCCTCAGGAAAAAGATAGCTAGAACACTCAAGGTTGTATAGGAAAAAAACGAACTTCAAAATCTAAGAACTAAACATGGAGGGTATTTCTAGGGATGGTCGAAGACACCAACCATGGCTAGAAATCGATTTTCAACTATGATTGATATGACAATAATGTTGGATTTATTATGGGCTAGGCCCATTTATAAATTTAATAAATCAATAACTCTATGGCTTATAATTGT
>PUID01032658.1:11329-30310 GCA_002993905.1 Miscanthus sacchariflorus | reverse complement strand
ATTTTGTTGATTCTTGTGAGCCCTATTTGACCATGTTAGGCACTGAATTAGCTCATGACCCTTAAATAAAGTTTGTTGCACATAAGATAAGCTACAACTTTTATTAAGGGTGCACTGCCATGTAAACAATCTATGCTATAGTTTAACTTTGGTCAAAGTAGGATCATGAAAATTGGAGTTTGTAGAATAACTATGACTTGGGGGCTGTTTTGGTCCATGTCATGAATACCAAACTTGTTCCATGTACCATCCTAAGTGTGTATAAGATGTTTTAGTGATCAACATCAACCACTTGCATTAACAAGCATGACAATAAAGTATACACATGTTGCAACATAGAATAACAAAGGTATGTTTCAAATGTTTCATATGAATGTTTCATATGTTTATGCTCATATATGAACAAATGATGCTTATGCTCATGTAATGCAAGTGCAAAAGTGCAAGCCTAACACCTAGGGTGTTATAATTAATTTATGAAAAACAAATGTATAAGTCTAAGTTGCTTTTATACATTAAAAGGCATTAGGTAAACATTAATCGTATTATATTTATGTCAAAATTCAAAAGCATGGAACGAGGTAAACGTTGTGGGTAACCCGTAGCTTATGTCGTTATGAAGCTAGCGCAACAAGAATGGGATAAATCGAAGCTAAAACGTGCAAGATATGGCTAAAACTAGGCACTGTTGACTCAGCATTGACCGCGGTCGACTCATCGGCGACGGCACTACGCGTGGCGGCGCAGCCTGGGAAGATGGCAGTGACTCACCGGAGTCCAGCGGAACGCGAGCCAGGGGGCTCGGCTGAGCGTGGGAAGGGCACGGGAACATGAAGCATCGTGCGGCAAATGTGATGGGGCGGGTGAGGGTCACTGGGGTGGTGCTGCTATAGCAATGCACCATTAGCGGCGTGGTGGCTGCAGGGCTCTAAAGCCTATGTGGCTTGCACGGTGAGACGTGGCTCGACATCACGGACTCAGCTGAAGGATTTTCGGTGGTAGCCGGTGGCCGAAGGCGGTGGCACATGTGGCGCGGCAACTTGGCATGGCTGTGCTCCTACGATAGACTCACCGATGCAAACGAGATCGAGTGGGAGGGCGAGATAGGACCTGGCGTGTCGCTCACCTCGCTGCGAAGGTCGTGCAGTGGTCCTCATTGGCAGAGAGGCAATGATAGCTGAGATCGACGGTGGTGCACTAACGCTCGAGGGCTGTGGCTATGGTTGCAGCGTGGCTAGGGCACAAGATGGCGGTGGCGGCTGCTCTAGGGTTCAAGGGGGCCACGGCGCACAGGGGCTCACCCCTTTATAGCCAGCGGGGAACCTCAGGGCACGGGATCAGATCAAATTGACGACGGCTGTGTGGCAGAACCGCCTGAATTATATGGCCCACATGTGCCCATCATTGTAGCACAAGTAAGCCACATAACCCCGATAGTCTATTGGGTGTCCTCGGGAAACCCAAATCATCCACTTTTTCTTTCCGAGCAGGATACATGACAGAAGGCATTGTAGTACTACCATAGTTTAAACAATTACATCAGAATAAACAGCGGAAGTCTTACTAACCATAACTTTACAAATCATTCATTGAATTGTTACAAATCATAAGTTTTAGCCAACTAGGTAGTAGGGTAGCATGACACGTACCACTAGGAACACACAAGAGAGATTCACCCTGCCCAAGGGTGCACAACAAACTTCTCTACTACTGGCTCTCATCCTGCAACAAGGGTTAACAAACCCTGAGTACAAAGGTACTCAACAAGACTTAAACCGACAAAAAGGAAAGACTTTGTACCAATACCACCATTGGTTAGCACAAACTTTGTACCAAACAATGATATAATGGTTGACGCAAATTTATTCATGAAATTCTATTAATTAAATTCCCTAAAAATGAATTCAAAAACTATTTTCCAAGACTTAGGTAGATTTTTCTAAGTGTTGGATTTCATTCATGAATTCAATTTTGAAGTTTGAACTTTTAATGGTTTGAACATGAATTCATACCCAACACTCGATCCTAGTGTAAAGTACACTCTTTACACTACAAAGTTTATTAAGGTATAATTCCAAGTATTTTAGTGGAATTCAAAAATGAGAAGGCCACAAAGTACCTTACAAGAATTTTTTATTCTTGCTCATTACACCACACATTTGTATTGCATAACCTATAATTAATCTTGATTTTAGTGAATGCAAAGCATGGTTAGCTACCATGGCCAATGTATGATGATGACATGACCAAGTTTTAGTGATGTTTAACAGTAGGGGTGTTATAGCTCTTCCCCTTACAGAAATCTTGTCCTGAGATTTAAGCAACGCCTAAAGCCTAGGGTTAAGTAATGAAAAAGGAAACGTGTCCAACACATTTTACAAGCATGGTTTCCATAAATAACAAGGGAAGTTACAATATTACATCAACTTTTACAAGATAGTTTATAACTGTATAGGGGTTAACAACCTAAGCAGATGCAAGGAAATCTAGATAATTCTCCCTCAGACAATCCTCGGATTCCTAGGTAGCTTCATCTTCTGAATGCTTGTTCCATTGAACTTTATATAATTTGATTGATCTATTTCGAGTGACTCTATCTTTCTGATCCAAGATTCTAACCGAATATTCTGCATAAGTCAGATCTGGTTCTAGTTCAACTCCTTCAATCTCAATAGTTTTATTTGGTACTTGAAGACATTTCTTCAACTGAGATACATGGAACACATTGTTCATAGCTGAGAGATGTGCAGGTAACTTCAGTCAATATGCGACTTGTCCACACTACTCTATAATTTGAAAAGGACCAATGTAGCGAGGTGCTAATTTTCCATGGACTCCAAAATGGTTAACTCCCTTCATCGGTGATACTTTCACATAGACATGATCTCCCACCCTGAACACTAAGGGTCGACGCCTTTTGTCAGCATAACTCTTTTGATGTGACTATGCTGCTTTTAGATTTGCCCGTATAAGTCGAACCTTCTCTTCGGCTTCTTTCACCATGTCTACTCCAAAGAACCATCTTTCTACGGGTTCTGACCAATTCAGTGGAGTTCTACACCTTCGACCATAAAGAGCTTCGAAATGTGCCATTTTAGTGCTTGCTTGATAACTGTTGTTGTAAGAGAATTCTGCTAAAGGTAGACATTCATCCCATTTAGCTGAATAAGTAAGAACACATCATCTCAACATATCCTCCACAATCTGGTTGACTCTTTTAGTTTGTCCTTCGGTCCGAGGGTGATAAGCTAAAATGCAAATGAGCTTAGTACCTAGTGACTTATGCAAGTGCTCCTAGAACTTGGAGATAAACTATGTACCTCTATCAGAAACAATGGTTTTTGGTACTCCGTGAAGACTCAGGATTCTACTGATATACAATTTGGCATACTTTTTGACTCTATAATCAATGGTAAGAGGTAGAAAATTAGCTTGTTTGGTGAGGCGGTCAACAATAACCCAGATAAAATCAAATCCTTTGGATGTCTTGGGCAAACCAACAATAAAATCCATATTGATGTCATCCCATTTCCAAGATGGAACTGGCAAAGGGTGCAGTGGTCCTACAGATTGTAGATGGACAGCTTTCACTCGCTGACAAGTATCACACTTAGCAACTTTTGGTACTACTAGATGATTCTTGAACCAAAGAACACCTTCTTCATCAATCTAAAAACATGGGGCCTTTCCGGTCGCAACTCTTTCTCTGATATGAGCTATTCCTTTATTCCCTTTATGAGCAGCAACAATCTTACTCTGAATAGTGGATTCAACTGTGATATTGGCTAAGGTTCCCTATGAAACAATCTCTATATTTAACTTCTCCATTTCCCGACATAGAGTGTTATCAAACGGCCTTGCTGTTAGACAATTGCATTGTGACTTACGACTGAGAGCATCTGCAACAACATTTGCTTTACTCGGATGACAATGCACTTCTAAATCATAATCTTTGATTAGATCTAACCATCATCTCTGACGCATATTCAATTTTGACTAGGTAAAGATATACTTCAAACTCTTGTGATCAGTATAGATATGACAACTACTACCCAACAGATAGTGACACCAGATCTTGAGTGCATGAACAACAACAGCTAACTCCAAATCATTAGTAGGATAGTGTTCTTCATGACGCTTGAGCTATCTTGAAGCATAAGCAATAACTTAGCCTTTTTGCATCAGTACACACCCAATACCAATACCAGAGGCATCACAATAAACATCAAACAACTTTTCAATGTTCGGTTGAGCTAAAACAGGAGCGGTGGTTAGAAGCCTTTTCAAAGTTTCAAAAGCTTCATTGCATTCAGGTGACCAAATAAACTTAGTTTGGTTCTTTAACAACTCAGTAATAGGCTTGGATACTTTGGAGAAGTCAGGAATGAAACGACGGTAGTATCCTGCCGTTCCAAGAAAACTGTGGACTTGATGAATAGAGATAGGTGGTTTCCAATTAAGGATATCTCTCACTTTGCCAGGGTCTACAACAACACCCTCAGTAGACAGAACATGCCCAAGGAATGGCACTTCATCAAGCCAGAATTCACACTTACTAAACTTGGCATATAACTGGTGCTCTCTCAGATGGCTTAGAACGATCGTAAATGTTCCACATGTTCCTCTTTCTTTTTGGAATATATGAGAATATCATCAATGAAGACTACTACAAACTTGTAAAGCTCCAGTGTGAAAACAGAATTCATTAGGTACATAAAGTGAGCTGGTGCATTGGTTATCCCAAAAGACATGACTAGATATTCATACATACCATATCTAGTAGTGAAAGCAGTCTTTGGAATATCTTCCAGACGGATCATTATTTGATGGTAACCAGATCTGAGATCGATCTTAGAGAACACTTTAGCTCCCACAAGTTGATCAAAGAGTAGATAAATACGAGGAAGGGGATACTTATTTTTGATGGTTACTTCATTCAACGGATGATAATCAACACATAGCCTCATAGTTTTGTCTTTCTTCTTCACAAAGATAGTAGGACAACCCCATGGTGATGAACTGGGTCTGACATAACCTTTGTCAAGCAACTCCTACAATGAATCTTAAGTTCCGCTAACTCTTTTAGAGGCATCCGATAAGCTCTTCTGGACACTAGAGCAGTGCTAGGTTTTAGCTCAATCACAAAATCAACATCTCTATTGGGAGGTAAACCAGGCAAATCATTTGGGAACACATCTAAAAACCCCCTTACTATAGGATTATCTACCAATTCCTTAACAGTGGTTCCATACACTCTTTCAACTGCCCTCTAAGGAGTAGGTAGACAGATAAGCAACTTAAAACTACTATTAGGTAAGTTCAACTGTATGGTCCTTTGTAGTGTATCAATGATAGCTCCACGCTGGCACAACCAATTCATGCCAAGGATTACATCTATATCCAGACCCCTAAGAAGAAGTAGATCTATTGGAAAAGTATGACCAACAAGATTTATAGGGACATGCTCTTCTTCTTCCTTAGTATACATATGACCCCTAGGAGACTGTATGCAGAAACTCCCTTCCATCGACTCAATCGACAACTGACACTTCATGACAAAAGCTCTATTGATGAACATATGGGAGGCACCGGAATCAAATAATATGACTGCAGGTTGGTCGGCAATAGAAAATAGACCCATCATTACAGGTTCACCTTCTAGAATCACTTTGACCTGAGTATAATGAACTCGACCTAGCTTTAAAACAGCTCTATTCTTTCGAACACCCTATGGATGATTCTGTTGTTGACACACTAGAGATTTTAGAGACTTAGCTCGCCTAGGTAGGCAACCATCGCGAGCATAGTGCCTAGTTTGGCCGCACTTAAAACATACGTTGGAATTATTCGGTGGGTTATTAGGGCGAACACAAGGGGTAACCGGCTGGTGGAGATAGTAGTGAGAATGATGGACTTGTTGATAGATAATCCTCTATCTCTGAGTATTGCCATCAGAGGATTCTATAGGTGCATTCTTTCTCTTCTTTGCCTCCTTATGCTGACGGTGCTTGTCATCAGTAGAAATGGCAATACTAACAATCTCATTATAACTAGCAGTGGTGTGGCCAACCAGCAAAGCCTGAAGTTTAGTGTGGAGACCACATACAAACCAAAGCTTCTTATGGTCATCAGTACGGACATATTCTGAGGCATACTACGATAAGTGGTTAAATTTGCTCTGGTACTCCATCACACTCTGATCTCCTTGCTGCAACTTGAGGAACTATTCTCTCTTCATCTCCATGACACCAACAGGAATATGGTGTGCCTGAAAAGGAGTGCAAAACTCAGTCCATGGAACCTGATGTCCCTGTAGCTGCACTGCAAGGAAACTTTCCCACCAGGCACTAGTAGGCCCCTGGAGTTATTGTACTGCAAATAGAGTCTTCTAGACATCACTGCAGTGGATAAGACCAAACTTCTTTTCTATAGTTTGAATCCAATCAACTGCCTCCAAAGGTTCTTCAGCTTTAAGAAATATGGGAATTTTAGTTTTTAGAAAGTCAGCATAAGTATTGTTGGCTGCTGGATCTGATCGTCTGTGAGGATTAGGCATCCTATCCTATACCAAAGTTTGGAGAATACATGCATTGTTGGCGCTGACATTCATGAGAGTAGCAACTGTATCAGCTAAGGGTGGATTAGTCATGTTGGCATGACCATATGAGGTACCAGGTTTATCCGTATTTGTAGCTCCAGAACGAGTCCTCATACTGTAAGGTAAGAAAGACCATTAGTCACCAGATTTCCATGGATAGATATAATAACAAGGGGGAAAGAAAGATAGCATGAATAGGATTGGCAACATACTTAACCCAACTACTAGCAAGGGGAAAAGTAAACAAAATATTAATTAATGACATGATGCATGAATGGCCCAATGCTCAACTAAACTAACCTATCTACTTACATAACTTATTACTTTTTAATAAGAAATAAACAAGTGAGTGACAACTCACTCAATTTTATAATATAGGGCAATATTAAACAATGCTATCCCACCTTTACATAACTTCTAGGTGTATCTACCACCTTATTGATCATATGGAAAACCCGCAAAATAACTAGAGGAAAAAACAACAAGATTCTAGCAGAACATCCTACAAGATTAGGGACCATTTGACTTGAAGTACTCCAGTGTAGTGGAGAAGTTGGTACGCCACATGAACTCCTGAAGTGTGGCGGAACATCCCTCAGCAAACAGAAGGTAAGTTAGAAGTAACCTTTTTGACCAAAATAGGTTTCAAACTAATTTGTATTGTTTGTTTTGAAGTTTTATAAAGTAGTACTACAACACTTCTACAATGACATGCTCTGATACCAGTTGTGGCAGAATTGCCCGAATTATATGACCCACATGTTCCCGTCATTGTCTCACATACTTTTGACTATATCACAAGTAAGCCACATAACCCTAGTAGTGTGTCGGGTGTCCTCGGGAAACCTGAATCTTCCACTTTTTCTTTCCGAGCAGGATACATCATAGAAGACATTGCAGTATTACCATAGTTTAAACAATTACATCAGAATAAACAACGGAAGTCTTACTAACCATAAGTTTACAAATCATTCACTGAATTGTTACAAATCATAAGTTTTAGCCAACTAGGCAATAGGGTAGCATGACAGGTACCACTAGGAACACATAAGAGAGATTCACCCTGCCCAAGGGTGCACAACAAACTTCTCTACTACTAGCTCTCCTCCTACAAAAAGGGTTAACAAACCCTGAGTACAAAGGTACTCAACAAGACTTAACCAATGAAAAGGAAAGACTCTAAGGATATGCAGGCTTAAGGGGAATCAAGGTAAGTCTGAAGCAAAAATCAAGATTAATTTTTGCAGAAAAGCTTACTAAAGGTTGATCCTTACTTTCAAGGTTTTAGCTCAAGTTAAATCATTATCAGTCTCCAGTTTGCTCTTGATCTACAACAACCACTTCTTTAATCATCTCATCTCATGATCATAAGTACCATTGTTCCAGTGATTAACTATGATGGTGGTGCGAGTATCAAGTCTCCTGTTACCGTAGAGCAAATGGCACAAACTATTTTCTAATCAATGATATAATGGTTGAAGCAAATTTATTTATGAAATTCTTTTAATTAAATTCCCTAAAAATGAATTCAAAAACTATTTTCTAAGACTTAGGTAGATTTTTCTAAGTGTTGGATTTCATTCATGAATTCAATTTTGAAGTTTAAATTTTTAATGGTTTGAACTTGAATTCATACCCAACACTCAATCCTAGTGTAAAGTACACTCTTTACACTACAAAGTTTATTAGTGTATAATTCCAAGTATTTTACTGGAATTCAAAAATGTGAAGGCCACATAGTACCTTAAAAGAATTTTTTATTCTTGCTCATTACACCACATATTTGCATTGCATAACCTATAATTAATCTTGATTTTAGTGAATGCAAAGCATGTTTAGCTACCATTGATGCTTTCTATGTATGATGACATGACCAAGTTTTAGTGATGCTTAACACCAGGGGTGTTATAGACGGTGGGCTCCCGCGCGATGCGAAGATCTTGAGACGAAGGTGCTCCCACTGGCGTATGGGGCTGGAGCGTTAGTAGCTCGGCGTGGGCCGCCATGGGCGCTACTGAGGCTGGCGAGCGGCGAGGCATGGAGCGGGCTGTGCTGCTGCTATGGCCCTGGGCTAGGCCGCGACAGGAGCGGCAACGGCTGTTGGGCTGGCCCAAGAGCGGGGCGAGCATGCGGTTGGAGAGGAGGGGCTGGCCGCGGGCTAGGGCAGGTCGGGCACTAGGTTACAGGAGCCAGCCAAGGCTGGGCTGCAGCACGAGCGGGCTCAAAGTGAGGGAGAGAAGGAGAGAGAAAACAAAATGATTTTCTTTTTATAAAACAGGATTCAAAACAATTTTCCAAAACATTTTCAAACCAAAATTGGATTAATAAATTTGAGATTGTTTTGGAGAGTGATTTTTTAGACTATTTTGAATGTCAAAACATCTTTTCTTTTAAACACATTTTAAAAATGTTTTTAAATTTAAACTTTTGAACTATTTTTTGAAATATAGTTTTTTTAAGTTTTGTTTTCCAAAAACCGAAAAGGCCTAATCGTGGTTTGATTGAATTTTATAAATTCATTTTTCTCACACAACCAAGACAAAGCTGAGGGCACAAAAACTCACAAACACACTCATATTAACTTTGTAAAATTTTTTATAAATCCACTTTTTTTTTCTCATTTTGCAAAGTCAACAATTCAATAAATCCTGGCAAATTTTAGAAAAAATATTAAATCCTTTATTTTATTTAGTGTTTTCTAATGACAACCCAAAATAGAATTTTTGGGGTGTTATAAGTTGGATCTAAGAGGAAGAAGAGGAGTCAGAGGAGGGATAGAAGGCACCGCGTCCATAGAGCCCCTCGTTATAGCCCTAGTCGATGCGCTATGAGCGGCTTTGGTCCCTCCAATCAGCCATCGACGGCTAGAGAGGCCTCGAGGAATCGGCTAGGCACTCCATTAATCCCTGCAACATGCCTCAGAGTGGTTGCGTGATGGTGGCCATGTAGTAAAGGCAGAGTCTGGAGGGCATTGACAACTAGTCAAGTCCCCACTCAACTTCCCCCCAAGCGCGCCACCCACTTGGCGCACGCCTCCTTATGGGACTTGAGGGGATCCGACTCCCCTCAGGCCCACTAGCCACCATCAACGGCCTGGATCCACAAGCACCAAGTGCCACAACTCGTCCAAATCCGCTCCATGTGGCCCTGACATCCCATCTCCTAGATGAAGTGGGACGGTGCGGGAGCGCACGCCTTAACTTCTCCATCAGGCACGACGGCCTAGATGCCATCAAACCACCTACACAAAGCATTAGCAGATTATATGTGCCCAGAAGCCACCACGACTGCTGACAAGGAGGCCCCATGATGGCCTTGGATGCTGCACAGGCTCCCCAAACAGAGCAACTTGACCCCCTGATCGACGAGCGCTTGGGTGGCGCACCCCCAAAAACCAACCAACTCCCCAAAATTAGGTTAGAAGCTACTGAGCGATGGGCCCAACGAGGGTCCTCCGCCCAAGCTCGGTGGGCTCCCCATGCCCCAACCTATGGCTGTAGAAGATCGGCTCTAGAAGGCCACCCCGAGAGGATCGGGGCCTACTATCGAAGCCCCTAGAAGGGCATGGTGCCCTAGGTGATTAGGTGGCCCTGAGCCAGAGCCCAGACGCTCTCGATCACCTGACCCACAGCAGGTCCTAACCAAAAGGAAGGGTGCCTCTAGGCCTAAAGTCGGTAACTCCTAGATGAGTTCACCAAACCCTCACTCGAGTCACATGCCTATGCAACTTGGGAACAGAGAAGGGATCAACACCACTACTACCTAGCCTCAATAGACAAGTGCCCCTATCACACAAAGGGCAATAGCCCCACATAGGGCAATGCTCTCCCATCAGCAGAAGCTATCCCCACCATGGCTAAGTTTGGTCACTAGGAGGTCAAATTCAGCCCTTCGTCACCATCATGAATCAGGCCAAGTGAGGCCATGAAGGACTCGGGGGCTCCTAATGAGATCCTAACATATGGGTATGTTAAGCCTTAGGATCAATGGTTCCTGACCGAAGGGCCCCCCGGCCGACCCTTCTAGGATCACCCGGGGCTCAGGGGCCATACCCATTGGGTACGCTTGCGCGTACCCACTGAGCAAAAAACCTAACCAAGCCTACACATGGTGTAGCCCCGCTCAGGGCTCGAGGGCTCGCCCAAGCCTCAGGCTTGTGATCCACGACATGCTCGAGCTCAGGCCTTGGCTCCTGCCTGGCTTGCGATGCCAGCCAAGGCCCGAGCACAAGAAGACATGCCTCGAGCTATTGGGGCTCAGGTGCTCCAAGACGCCATGCTCCGGGTGTGGCCTTGCCGACCACTTCTGCAATAGGGTCACGCATGGGGCATGACATCAGAAGACAAGCTTCCCACGGCCTCTAGGAGCTGGGTGGCTCCCGAGCCTGCACGTCAGCCCCTAGGGCCGACCTCCTTCACCAAGAAGACTCTAGAAGATCCATTTGGGGAGGCCGATCCATGTTGACATAGCCGGACACGCAGAGTGTTAGAGCAGAGCAGTCGGATGACTCCCAAGGCTTCTTTGGCTCCACAACACCGCCACAGTCCACAGAGCACCGCTGCAAGACCCTCCTAGACTCCAACGCATGTAGAACATAGACTCATCTCCCCAAACCGCCATGTACCCGACCTATCTCATTATATAAGGGATAATGTCGGACCTAGAGGGGGGAGGATGATCCGAGACAGATCAATCCATTTCATTCCTCATTCCATCCACTCTTGCTCATCATCGAGAGCAAGGACAACCCAGAGACCGAGAGCTCCTCCACCACATCTCGTTGTCTTCCTCCTCTCCAACAAGGGGAAGGCTCCATCGATGGTGAGGTAACCTTAGGATTAGTACCGAGCTAACCCCCTACCAAACCTCTCTTTACACTCTATTATAACCCCCCGATTTTGGGTGCTTTTGAGTATAAGGATCATCAACTACTGGATGTAGGACATCGATTGGCCTGAACCAGGATAAACCATTGCATCCTCTCTGTGATTCTTGTGTTCCAGAGTCCACCCGAGACACCGAAGACACATACTCTAACAACAACTCGAACAACTATGCTTGTCGTGGTTCTAACTCCATGACAATAACATAGTTTTAAAATTGTTTTATCCACACACTTGCACTTCTTGATCTAAGGGTATGACATCTTTCTCCTTGGATCCAAGATTTGACTTAATAAATATGCATAGTAAGTATGCCTTCATATCTTTCCCTACCCAAATATCCACATAAGCTTTTTAGAGGTAGGAAAGAAAGAGGGCAACACTATGATATGTCTTGGTGAGGAACCCAACTCAAATATGAGCGATCCAAGAGAATCATTTGTGGAGCTAAGCTATGTTTAGATTTCAAAATCTAATGAAAAAAATCTAAGTTTTTGAACAAATTGATGCAAGGGGATTTGGATCCATGCTATTCCATTATCCAATCACCCAAGATAATGTGGTAGACACTCCAAAGTTCACAAGTGTAGGTAAAGCWTGGAATAACCTGTATGCAGATGTCATATCAAGGAGATGACCCATCTTAGTCCTTAACTTTACTCGAGGACGATCAAAGGGCTAAGTGTGGGGGAGTTTGTTGGCGGTCCTTAACTCATGTTTTTTCCACCAACAATTATATAAAATCCATCCAAACAAAACACCAAACTTAATGAATAGGGTCTTACACTAACATATTCCATGAGTTTTGGTGAGTTGATCATTTTCAGTACATATCCATGGAAAACAAAGGAAAACATACCAAAAGGCGCAATCCAGAGAAGCGTAATGCAGACCTTGCTCAAAGGAACCAAGAGAAGGCCCACTCAACCAAAGAAATTGGGCTCAGCACCGACGTAGTAGAGGTCCAAGCCTAGCCAAGAACCACTGGAGCAAGGTGGTGGATAGGCACACTAGGCAGGGTGTGGCCACACCCCCAACCTAGCCCGTTTGTCCCCAGCTTTGGTCGGTTGACACATACTACCTTTCCTAACATCGGTGTCAAGGTGCTTGCCTGGTTCAATGTACCTAAATGATGGTTTGAGATTGGTTTGCTCCTTCCATATGGGGATCAAGCATATTTCCAAGGACCCCTCTCCTCTCCACCTATAAAAGGAGGACCTCTCCCTCCTCATTCCAATAACACCCAAGAGAGGAAGAGCACCAAAGAACAAGAGCAAGAGTACCACTCCATAGGCTTAGGCCCTAGCTAGCTCTAGCAATATAGTAGGGGGAGATGTGAGGGAGAGTTCAGGGAAGAAGTGCCGAACTTATCGGTAACCTTCCCCCGCTTGTACCTCAACGAACACAAGCTTTGTACCTCATTGGGTATCTTAGTAAGTGTTCATGGTTCCTTTGGTTATAAAAGTCTTTTGATTAGTTAAGCTACACTTTTACTTGCTTGTAGGTTCATCGTCCGTCCCCATGGCGGATACTCTAGTAGAGGGCCCTGATGAAGACGGATAACCCTAATCGATGCAAGAGCAGTAGTCGATAGCGTGGACATGGTGTCTAGGCTAGAGGCTACCTTCGTTTGCCTCATACTCTATGGTTGAGGGGTAGGTGGCAGGTGGTGACAGCCCTATCTGTCCCTTGTAATCCCCCACATTCGGGTATGGTGTATAGCCGTAGGTTGGCCTCGCCTAGCAGACTAGGTGTGATCTGGTGCCCGAACTAACCAAGTAGAAGTAGAGTTTATCTATCCTTTGACCCTAAGCCATAGGAATCCTTCTCCACCCTCATTAGCTATCCTTGTGTTGTCCTTAGATCAATTAGCTAGAAGAAATAACTCTGTTCCCTATGGAAATGCAATACCCTGAATACTTCCTAGTGAAAGCTACAATGGTAATTTCGTACGCTTGCGGATTCTTTCTGTAAATGTTAAGAAATACCAACAATGGCTAAGACTGATGGTGAATTTTTAACACTAACTTACTCAACTCAAGAGATAATATTGGTTTGTATATGAGTTTTTGTAGGGCGTTACATTGAAGCAATTACTGATCCAACATGCTAAACCCGCATCTTTGCTCGGGGCAAGCAAAGGGGTAGCTTGGGGGAGCTTCTTGATGGTCACTAAACACCCAATTTGACCATCAACATTCCACCCAATTCAATGTAAAACAACATCACATGTGCCATATTTTGTTTAAAATTCACCTAGTTCCACTTGTACTTGGAAAATTTATTTGTATCTAGTAAAAATCACAAAAAAGGACAAATAAGGAGCATAGAAGACAAGTCGACGTGGCAAGGGGCCATAGGTCCATAGGACCTAGTCAGCCGACGCCATGTGGCATTGGGCGATGCCACCCTGGCCCTTGCCATGTCATTGATCCGTGTTTAGGCCTCCTCACTACTTTCCAGCGTTGATCCATGTCGGTTTGATCCAAAGGTGCACGTTGAGTTGCCTTGGATCCACAGGCCCACCGTCATCCACTTGGAGGGGTCAAATTGACCTCCAAACCACCTCACCAGCTAAAGAACCAACTTACCTGCCATGCAACCACCATCTAGGAGCCATCCATCATCATTGGATGGCAAGGCGGTGCAGGGGACGGTCGGCCGATGCACCCCTATGTCGGCCGATGCCACCCCGCCTCTCCACTGCCTCTCCTTCACCTACAAGTACCCCAATTCCCTCTGCACACTATCACTACTAGAAATATTCACTTCTATGATTAAAATCTTAATGACGAATCCAAAACTATCATAGTATATCACTTTTTATGATGAATATTTATATTTCATCATAGATCAGTGGTGACGATCCTCCAACCCTCCCTATTTATGATGAAATCAGGCATCATCATGTGAAAACATCAAAGAATAGTATAGGGTTCATCACTAAAAACCCTCCTATGACGGTTCCTGCTCATCTTTGATGATCCTCTTTGGAACTATGACGACCAGGGCTTCGTCATTGAACTAAATACATATCTGTGATAAAGTTTTCGATCTATAACAAATGGCACTTCATCATAAATCTCCACACAATCCTTTCTCCATTCGATGAGTACCTATGGGACCTACAATTACTCATTCATGACGCTTGCAATTCATCATAAAGTCTCCTGCTCTATCCTTTCTCCATCTGATGTGTAGCTATGAGACCATTCTCCATCCGACGTGTACCTGTGGTACCTACAGTTACTCATCCGTGACGCTTGCAATTCATCATAAAAGTCTTCGCTCGGTCATTTCTCTATCCAACATGTACCTATGGGACCCTTCTCGATCCGACCAGTGGGACCTAACCGCTCACATGTCACGTGTACCTTTGGGACCTTTCTCCATCTCCATCCGACCTGTGGGACTCGACGGCTTACATGTCACATGTACCTATGGGACCCGATGGCTCACGTGTCATGTGTACCTATGGGACCTTTCTCTATCTCCATTTGACCTATGCGACCAGACGGCTTGCGTGTCACTTGTACCTTTTGTGCCACCGGGGTCTAATGAATTCAAAAAAACCTCAATGCCTGGGAGTCAAACTCAGGACCCGGAGGAAGGAATGCATGGTCTTTACTATTGCACTAGACGCTTGGTTGTATTGACATGTCTTTGGAGTCATTATAGTATTATATTCTCTATGTGGATGCCCTACATGTTGAACTATATTGGATATTTTCTCTTCAAGTGAAAACAAATCTATGCCCATTAGACTAGCGGCGGCGGTAGAGGAGGATCGACGGTGTGCTATGGTGGCTCCGGTGTCCTTTTAGAGGCTAGGTAGCGGGGCTTGCTAGTGGAGCGCAGCGGCATTGGTGTCCATGTCTATTGTGTGCCACAGCAGAGGCACTAGATCTGATCTATAGGTCTCCTTTCTCGCCTTTTCCTGTTTGCTTCACTATATTGGTCCTTGCTTGAACATGAGGTATACAAGAAACATTCTAGCATTGGAGATCTAGTTAGGCCAATGATATGATGATGAAAAGAACATATAACATTGGGGCGGTTATAGTTCATCCAGAATGGAATTTGATTTTGTTTGTTGGGGCTGGGGAGGAAAGTGTCGTCATCACATATAACATGGACAGCAGAAAAGTTCATGTCATCCCTACACATCACATTCCGTATGGTAGACATGATGTCATGCCAAACTTCATCGGTAGACCTTGCTATGTTCCCTTGTTCTTAGAGTTGGAGTCATTAGCAAAGTAGTAAATAAAGCTACATTTGATATTTCTCTCTGTCATGACATGTTTAAATTGACCAATGTTGTTTGATAGTCTATGCATATGTTTAGTGTTGTTACTATAAATGCCTGTGTGCAACTAGGCATGTTAATTGTCAAGTGCTTACTTGATTATACCTATCTGTCTAGGCAAACAAACAGGCCCATTGCTTCAGCCTTCAAAACTGTTGTAATTGTCGTTCTCTTAATCTTTGTTTGTCTCCTATGGAAGAAGCTCTGAGGTCACGTACTAATTGTAAGTAAGATGGTTAGACTTGATTTAGCTAGAATTGTAATGATTACAGCTCCATTAACTGCTACTCTAGTACCATGAAATGGTTAATGGTTGTTAAAGTTGCACTTTGGTATGAGTTGTGGACTTCACTGATAGATCTTTGTTGGATTATTTTCCTCTTTAGTGATCTCATTCTGAGCAAGCTCTCATCCTACTACACAGTGATGAAATGGAGGAGGCCCCAACAAGAGGAACGCACTGGCCAGCCTCACGAACGATGTTGTTGTTGAGATCCTCTACCGCCTCCCCGCCCGCTCCTTGTTCTACTATAAATGTGTCTGTCACTCCTAGAAATGCTTCATCTTGGACAACAATAAGTTGATGCCTCAGACTATGGCCGGTTTCTTCCATGACAATGAGAATGGCCACCAACACTACACTAGCATCACCGGTGAACACCCCTGCCTGTCCTTCTTGTCCTTCACCTTCGATAATTTAGCTGTCTCAGATTGCTACAATGGCCACATCCTATGCTAGTGCCTTGGGGCTGATGGATACCGCTATGTCGTCTGCAATTTGGTAACCCAGAAGTTGAAGGTAATGCCATCTATCATCCATTCTGTTGGTGAGGCTCGATTGGGGTTTGATCCAACAGCCTCCTCACACTTCCATGTGATTGAATATTTGGAGGATGATGATGGTGAGTGCATGGGTTTGGACATGTACTCATCTAAACCTATAGCATGGATCTTTAATGAATCTAAATAGGGCGAGGTGGCTCAGGTGACATTTGAAAAATCAGAAGCTATGTTTCTTAACGATTGTCTACACGATATGGGTATGCAATGGGTGGCCATCATATACTTGCTATGGATATGGTGGGAAAGACATGGAGGAAAATTCCTAATAGGGCATGTGGTTTCAGACGTTACATCCATCAAGATCAGGTTCACTTGTGGGAATGTATTGTTAGTGGTCCCAACATGTCCAAGCTTTTAATCTGGATCCTTGAAGACTATGGTACTAACAAATGGACATTGAAGCATACTATTAGCATACATATGGTGTTTGCAAAGACATGTTCAATTTGGTTGATTGGATCTTGAGTCGAGCTACTCAGCGGTTATAGTTCATCCAGAATGGAATTTGATTTTGTTTGTTGGGGCTAGCGAGGAAAGTGTCATCATCACATATAACATGGACAGCAGAAAAGTTCATGTCATCCCTACACATCACATTCCATATGGTAGACATGACGTCATGCCAAACTTCATCGATAGACCTTGCTATGTTCCCTTGTTCTTGGAGTTGGAGTCATTAGCAAAGTAGTAAATAAAGCTGCATTTGATATTTCTCTCTGTCATGACATGTTTAAATTGATCAATTTTGTTTGATAGTTTATGTATATGTTTAGTGTTGTTACTATAAATTCTTGTGTGCAACTAGGCATGTTAATTGTCAAGTGCTTGCTTGATTATACCTATCTGTCTAGGCAAAAAATAGGCACATTGCTTCTACCTTCAAAACTGTTGTAATTGTCGTCCTCTTAATCTTTGTCTATCTCCTATGGAAGAAGCTCTAAGCTCGTGTACTGATAGTAAGTGTGATGGATAGACTTGATTTAGCTAGAATTAAAATGGTATAGCTCCATTAACTGCTACTCTGGTTTGAGTAGTATATATCTATGTGGTGCTACTCTAAATTTGTTTGAGGTCGTACCATGAAAATTATTAATGGTTGTTAAAGTTGCACTTTGGTATGAGTTGTGGACTACACTAATGCATCTTTGTTGGATTATTTTCCTCTTTAGTGATCTCATTTCTGAGCAAGCCCTCATCCTACTACACACAGACAAAATGGAGGAGGCCCCCAACAAGAGGAACGCAATGGCCAACCTCATGGATGATGCTGTTGTCGAGATCCTCCGCCACTTCCCTGCCCGCTCATTGTTCTACTACAAATGTGTTTGTCACTCCTAGAACCACCTCATCTCAGACTACAACAACCATAAGGTGCTGCCCCGGACTCCGATCGACTTCTTCTACGACATCGACAAAGGCCATCGACACTACACCAGGGTCACTAGTGAACACCCATCCTTGTCCTTCTTGCCTTTCACCTTGGACAATGTAGCTGTCTTAGATATCTACAATGGCCTCATCCTATGCTGGTGTCGAGGGGCTGATGCATTATACCGCTATGTCATCTAGAATCCGGCAACCAAGAAGTTCAAGGAACTGCCGCTTAGCATCCATTCTTTTGATGAGGCTCAATTGGGGTTCGATCCGACAACCTCCTTGCACTTCCATGTGATTGAATATATATAAGAAGAGCAAGATGATGAGTGCATGGGTGTGGGCATCTACTCATCTAAAACTGCAGCATGGATCTGTAAGGAATCTAAATGGGGACTGGTTACTTGTGTGACAACTGAGAGATTATAAGAAATGAGATCATTAGAAAATGTGTACCTTAACGATTGTCTGCACATTATGGGGTACTTAGGGGCTTACCCTCATATACTTGCTGTGGATATGGAGGGAGAGACATGGAGAAAAATTCCTTGTTCGCATGGTTCTTCACCCTCTATCCATCAAGTTCAGGGTCACTTGTCTATATGTACTGTTCATGGTCGCAATATGTCCAAACTTTCAATCTAGATCCTTGAAGACTATGGTACTAATAAATGAACATTGAAGCATACCGTCAGCATTCTGAAGGTGTTTGCAAAGACTAACATTGAAATTGGTTATTACTACAATGTTAATGAGTACTACTCACTGGTTGACACAGAATGGAATTTGCTTCTCTTTGTTGGGGTTGGGGAGGAAAATAACATCGTTGCATATATCTTGGACAGCAGAAAAGTTCATGTCATCCCTACATGTTACAGTCAGTTTTTGAAATGTGGCATCCTACTACAAATCAATGGCAGACCTTACTATCTTCCCTATGTTTCCTTGTTCTTAGAGTTAGAGTCATTAGCAGA
>PUID01032655.1:71125-86508 GCA_002993905.1 Miscanthus sacchariflorus | reverse complement strand
AGTGTCCGATTTTTGACACTCGGCAAAGAAATTTACACTCGGCAAAGTCTCTGTTTCCAGTAGTGCATGCTCCATTGAAGCTAAACTTTTTTACCATAGCTCGAGCATACAATGAGTATAGGAAATAGCCTACCATAAACTTTTCATCACAATTGGAGCACCTGAATTAAACAACACATAGATCTACATAGATCTACAGCTAGAGATTTTTTTAAAAAAATAAAACATGTCATATTATGTATCTATTGCATAGAGTCTACTCATGTGTAGTCTAACAAAACTGGATTTTCCTTTTTATGATTTTTCTAGGATTTTATACAATTTTTAAAGTTTTAGCTAGTTTATAAAATAAAAAAGAGTACGTGGCACCACATCAGTGGCCACATAGGCTGCAGAGTCCTATGTGGCTTGCTTTGGATAGCGGCTAAGACATAGACAAAGTTTATGGATCTAGATCAGCATAAAAAAGTTCATGAACCTAGGTGAGAAGTGGGAAAAAGTTTAAGGACCCGCAACGCAATTCACTCTTAAACAAATCATCAGCTACTTAACAAAATGAAAAAAACTGGCGGCCATACCCCTGCGTCTCTAGGCACAGCGCCCTGTACTGCCCGAACACGCTGCCGCCCACCTTCTGCAGTGCCCCGGCGTCCCCGTCAACAATGTACAGCTTGTTCGGCAGGCCGTAAACGATCGTGGATTATTTACTGGTGGCTGATTTTGTGTGACAGAAAAATATTGGTCCAGCTTATAATCCACGATCGTATACGAGCAAGCGAACATGCTGTCGTACCCGTAGATGCCAGCCCGGCCGCCGTAGACCTCGCGGATGCGCATGCCCACGGTGGTCAGGGCGTCGTGATGCGAACAGCTACACCGTGTTGCCGAGGATGTCGCCACTGTCCTGCCCGGCCAGGTTCCAGTATGCGTGGTTCACCGGCGTCGCGGCTCACACACTCAACCCCCGGCCCACCAACTATATGTTGCGTACGGCAAGAGAGAAAACATGACAAGAGAAGAAAAAACATTGCACATGGTAGCCAAATGCAGTTATGAGGCAGAGGTGTGGAGAACAATTGCAACCTGGAACAACTTCCAACTGCCGCAGCTTAGTATGGCTGAGGCAAGCGCACGACAGCTTGACATTGGGTTTACCACCAGACATAACGATTCACTGTTTCTATCATTATTCAAAAGATATCAGATTCATACCCAGGTTTACCACCAGACATAACAAGTTCTATGCTTATATATCATTCATATACCAGATTCTTCATACCCAGGCTAACATTGAAACATACAAGACCGGACATTACTGACCACGATTAGGAACTAAATCCATCTGAATCTGAAACCACTAAAAGAGTTTAAACCATATTTACATCGCCAGATAATGAGTCAGTTGTTCTACCGATTCAATGTACCATGTTAACACTGTTTCAGGCAACTCCACAACCAAAAATGGAAGACAGCACCTACTCCCGAAGTCTACCAGCAACCGCGGATCTCTCATGTAGACTAAAGCGCCTGCACCATTTGAGCACAGATGGTATTATCTTGTGCTCTAAACTGATTAAATGACTCCTGAAGTCTGGTAACACAACTGATCGTGGATTATAAGCTGGAACAGTATTTTTCTCTCACACCAAACCAGCCAACAGTAAATAATCCACGATCGTTTACGACGAAACGAACAAGATGCATGACATTTGACTACTGGCATATCTTCAAAGAACTGGTAGTGGATTACTACCCAGTCGGCAACTGAGCTACATATATAAGATGAAATAAATTTATGTTTCTTATAAAATACAAAATGTAGTAGCTCGAAGGTATATTGTCTAATGCGGTACTTTTTTTTGGTCCAACGCGTATCTGCCAGGCATTGATAACTGGTATAACGAATCCTCTCCTGCCCAAACTGAAGGTACCAAATATAAGCAAATGTGAGGAAGAAGGAAACTAAAAAGTTGAATCGATCACATGCAATTAAAAAACTAGTAGCCTGCTGTAACTACGTTGTTGATTCTAATGGTATCCATTCGCTCCACCATCACTCACCACCCTATCCCCATCACGGTTCAGATTCAGCCCCAGCGATACATGATACATAATCACTCCTTCTACAAAACATAATTAATGCTTAAGTCAAATTGACCTTCAAAGGAAATTCTTCAAAGAGTGACAGAAATGGTATCGGGGCCTCCTTAACATCGAAATGAAGTCTGTTCCTCAGACTACACATATGTTCTTTTAGTGTTAAATCCTTAACAACTTTAAACCTAACAATAAACTTGTTGAAAGCTACATATGGATCTGAGAGAGATTGCATCAGGATCAGAAACAAAGACTAATTATAGATCAACTAGCTTAACCACACATATTGCATGACTGGTTAAGGATAAGGAACAACATGCTAAGCAAATAGCATATGAACCAAGCTCTAAATCATAAGTATAATAACGTTAAGTTGAGTACAAAGCCACAAAGGAAGACGAAAGCATATGGTCATTCCAACGACTTCGAGAATGTCACTTGTACTCTAAAGTAGCACTAGCCTAGCTTCAACAACTAGCAACTAAAGTACAAGAGTAGAGAGGGAGAGAGGCAAAGTGTGGTTTGTGTTGTGAGAGAGAGCCTCCCCCTCTACTTATACTAGCTCTAAGGTTGGTTCTAGAGAGAATATGCCATGGAATCTTCTTCAACCGCCTTTGACTCATCACCAGGGATTGACACGTGGCAGATATGGGCGAGAGGCACGGCTAGGGGTTCGGCCGTCCCCTGGTGTTGCCTCCTTGGCACCGCCTTCGTCTGGGAGACTGTCTTGTGGGTCCATGGCATTATCTTCGGGGTTTTGTGCAGGATTGAGTAGATTTACACTAACATGTGGACCCACTTTGTCTATGCTGCAGACATTCTCCACTGCTGCTACCGTAGGTCGGTTCCTACTGTGTCTTAAAACTCGACTTTCACAAGGCGTTCGATTCTGTCAATGGGACAGCCTCCACCAAATCCTTCATCACCGTGGCTTCTCTGATCTTTGGTGCCATTGGATCCTTGACCTTCTTCACACTAGCAAATCCTCCATCCTCCTTAATGGCGTCCAGGGTCGCTGGATTACCTGTCGCAACGGCCTCTGTCAGGGCAACCCTCTCTCCCCACTTACTTGTTCATCATTGTTGCTGACGTCCTCAAACGCATCTTGCAGCAATCTTCTCTCATTCCGGTTGTCCGCCATCCTTTGATGGAGGGCTCTCCATGCCCTGTTCTGCAATATGAGGACAACACTCTGATTATTCTGCATGCTACCCCGAAAGCCATCTGTACTGTCAAGACTGTCCTCAATGATTTTGAACTCGCCACTGGCCTCTCCATCAACTACCATAAAACTACCTTCCTTCCTATCGGCACCTCCAACGATTTTGCCGCTAATCTCGCCAACATTTTTGGTGCTAGCGTCTCCTCTTTCCCCCCAAACTTACCTTGGCCTCCCCCTCTCTCCCCACAAGCTTTCGGTTGCGGACTGCCTTCCTATTATCTCGGCCTGTGACCGTAATCTTTCAGGCTGGCGGGCGTCTCTTCTTAACAGAGCTGGGCGCCTCACTCTTGCCTCCTCTGTCCTTAGCGCCCTCCCTCTCCATTTTATGTCTGCCATCGGCCTTCATAAGACCGTCATCAAAGCTATCGACCGGAGGCACAGAGCTTTCTTTTGGACCGGTGAGGATTCTTGTCACGGCTCCAAGTGTCTTGTGGCCTGGGAACACGTTTGCACTAGCAAGCTTTTGGGTGGATTAGGCCTCAAAGATCTTGAACTTCAGAACCACAACCTCCTTCTTAAGTTTGTCAATAAGCTTTTTACTGGTGCCCAGGTTCCCTGGCGTGACTGGTGCGCTTCTCCATAACGACTCTATCTTCACTGATACTAGGCTGCTGACCTCTACACGCAGGCCATTCAACACCAGGGATGCTTATGATGCAATAATAGCACCTACTCCCAGCGTACAAGACTTCCATGGGAAATGGATTTGGAGATCCAAAGTGCCTAACAAAGTTACAATATTTTCCTGGCTGTACTTCAAGGACAGACTCAGCACCAAATCGAATTTATTCCACAAGCACGTGAAGGATGACTCTGTTTGCCAACGCTGTAATCACCCGATTGAAGACCGGCACCACGTCTTCTTCGACAGTCCACTAAGTAAGGAAGTGTGGAGCTCCACGGGTATGTCTCTACTATCAGCAGCAGAAGATATCGAAGTCTGGTCCCTGCCACCTCCCGCAGATCAGGATCCTGAGACATGGCCATCAATCCTTCAAGCAATACTCTGGCGGCTATGGGATGCAAGGAACGGAGCCGTCTTCAGAAGCGAGCGCCTCAAGGGTCCAAAGTCTGTGATTATTTGATTATTTGGGAGGGCAGATTTGCCTCTGCCTCCATGGTACCCGGTCTGTGCCGTAGGAGTGCTTATTTGCGCTCTTGTATTTCTAGTCAGGGCTCGGTTAGTTCTTGATTTGTGCTTTGTATTCGGAACTCTCTTAGAATCTTAATGAAATCCA
This sequence comes from Miscanthus sacchariflorus, assembly GCA_002993905.1. Taxonomy (NCBI): domain Eukaryota; kingdom Viridiplantae; phylum Streptophyta; class Magnoliopsida; order Poales; family Poaceae; genus Miscanthus; species Miscanthus sacchariflorus. Next base: position 81,951 of record PUID01032655.1, on the reverse strand, counting down.
GGCAGGGAATCTCTCCCCTCCGTAGTTCGTTTCAAAAAAAAAAAAAAACTAGGAAGAACCCTCATACCTACTTATAGCTCTAGCTGTGCCATGTTGATGCCGTGTGCCATCAAGTTGACTTCAAGCTTTCCCCAGTGATTTCCACTCAATCCAATAAACCCATGTTAGCATATGCAGTTATGCAGTTGTAAACTCCAGAGAAACATCCACCCTTTGTAAGCACACAAAGGGAATGCATGTTAATGGAAAGCAAACTAATAGGCACAAACAAAGAAAATAGAACACGCAAGATAGTCCAGTGTAGGATCACCTACGGTATAGAACAAGGCCGATAAAATTACATGTCAAATTAAACAGACAGTCTTAGTCACTCAACCTGTGTTTGCGGTCAACATAGCACACAAGATATGAAATAATGACCTACATGATTGATACATGGACCACTCAACCTGTGTTTGCGGTCAACATAACACACAAGATATTGGTCAAGGTTGCAGGGCCTGGCACAGGGGACTACCCTCTGATTTTGGTCAAGGTCAAGGCCAAACTCATGTGGCGGCTCAGCCCTCCTAGTCTTGAGATAATAGATACTGAACTGATAACTGTAGCCCAGGTATATGGCATCAGCGACAGTGGAGGGGAATGTCTTGGTGGAGACAAGCATGCAGTGTGTCATGCCAACGAATGCCGCGTAGTGCCCGAGGCTCCTCACAGGTATCAGCGTCCTCCCAGCAATGTCCACCTCTGATACCTCAATGCGGCCAGTGACACCACCAACTGTGAATAGCTGCATCTGATTCTGATTGTAGGCTCCCCTGCCACCAAAATGCTCAACGTTTCTCCAATACCGTACCAGTAGCATGTTCCCATTGCTGCCGCCAACCAGGTAGGAGAGTATGGGCTTGTAGAGAATGGCATCCATGGTTGCAAGCTGGCGCTGGCTGATTATTTCGACCAGCCGAGGCAGCGGCCCCAGCAGCTCCAGCAGAAAGATGGACCCCTCCAGTGAGGCGGCATAGCAGCGCCCTCCTTGAGACAGCAGGGAATGGAGCAGAACCCTGCCCATCGTTTCCGAGTGATACAATTTGCCTTGGTTCACCAGCGTCCAGTGTGAGTCACCGGGTTTGGCAACGATGATGCAGGATAGATTGTCCCTCAGGAAGAGCACCAGGGTGGGCGGGGAGGTGGATTCATCGAAGCACGCTCCGTTGATCAAGTGCCCGTCGAGGCTACGAGGATTCCGGAAAAACATGGGGAAGTGGTGCGCCATCGCCGGTGGCACGGTCGCCACGATGGAGGAGATGGCGGGGAACTAAGTGACGGCGTTGCTCAGAGGGTCCAGGAGGCAGATGGCCTTTGTGATCCAGTGGAAGAGGACGNAAAAAAAAAAAAAAACTAGGAAGAACCCTCATACCTACTTATAGCTCTAGCTGTGCCATGTTGATGCCGTGTGCCATCAAGTTGACTTCAAGCTTTCCCCAGTGATTTCCACTCAATCCAATAAACCCATGTTAGCATATGCAGTTATGCAGTTGTAAACTCCAGAGAAACATCCACCCTTTGTAAGCACACAAAGGGAATGCATGTTAATGGAAAGCAAACTAATAGGCACAAACAAAGAAAATAGAACACGCAAGATAGTCCAGTGTAGGATCACCTACGGTATAGAACAAGGCCGATAAAATTACATGTCAAATTAAACAGACAGTCTTAGTCACTCAACCTGTGTTTGCGGTCAACATAGCACACAAGATATGAAATAATGACCTACATGATTGATACATGGACCACTCAACCTGTGTTTGCGGTCAACATAACACACAAGATATTGGTCAAGGTTGCAGGGCCTGGCACAGGGGACTACCCTCTGATTTTGGTCAAGGTCAAGGCCAAACTCATGTGGCGGCTCAGCCCTCCTAGTCTTGAGATAATAGATACTGAACTGATAACTGTAGCCCAGGTATATGGCATCAGCGACAGTGGAGGGGAATGTCTTGGTGGAGACAAGCATGCAGTGTGTCATGCCAACGAATGCCGCGTAGTGCCCGAGGCTCCTCACAGGTATCAGCGTCCTCCCAGCAATGTCCACCTCTGATACCTCAATGCGGCCAGTGACACCACCAACTGTGAATAGCTGCATCTGATTCTGATTGTAGGCTCCCCTGCCACCAAAATGCTCAACGTTTCTCCAATACCGTACCAGTAGCATGTTCCCATTGCTGCCGCCAACCAGGTAGGAGAGTATGGGCTTGTAGAGAATGGCATCCATGGTTGCAAGCTGGCGCTGGCTGATTATTTCGACCAGCCGAGGCAGCGGCCCCAGCAGCTCCAGCAGAAAGATGGACCCCTCCAGTGAGGCGGCATAGCAGCGCCCTCCTTGAGACAGCAGGGAATGGAGCAGAACCCTGCCCATCGTTTCCGAGTGATACAATTTGCCTTGGTTCACCAGCGTCCAGTGTGAGTCACCGGGTTTGGCAACGATGATGCAGGATAGATTGTCCCTCAGGAAGAGCACCAGGGTGGGCGGGGAGGTGGATTCATCGAAGCACGCTCCGTTGATCAAGTGCCCGTCGAGGCTACGAGGATTCCGGAAAAACATGGGGAAGTGGTGCGCCATCGCCGGTGGCACGGTCGCCACGATGGAGGAGATGGCGGGGAACTAAGTGACGGCGTTGCTCAGAGGGTCCAGGAGGCAGATGGCCTTTGTGATCCAGTGGAAGAGGACGAGGAGGCCATCGACGGCGCACAGGTGGCAGTGGGTCGTGAGCGCCGGGAGGTTGACGCTGAGGGAGGCCGCGGTGGCCATGTTGAGGACGCGTCGGCGCGGCCCGGCGTCGGGGCTGATGGTGAGCACCACCCAGTTGCGGGGCCGGAAGCGCCTGTCCAGGGCGCCACGGGCACGCAGGTCCGCGGTGTGGCCGCGCCACGGCCTGCACACAGCGCGGAAGCCGTAATACTCCGCCACATCGTGGGAGAGCAACCGGCCGGCGATGTCCTCGACTAGGTCACAAGTCAGGTTGGCCCAGTCCCTCCATTCCTGAGGACCAGCGGCCAGATCTTGGACAAACGCTTCACTGTTCGTCCCACAACTACACAAACGATTTACAGCAACAGCACCTTTTTTTTAGGAGCGGCTCAATCACCAGCCGCCCTTACAATGGACGTGCCAAGAACCTATGGGACCAGCCGCTCCTATAAATCGAACACTAGGGACGGTTGGTAATATGAATCGTCCCTACAAATAGGTCGATTTATATGGGTGGCTCACTCACCAGCCGACCCTAGTGTTCGATTTGAAGAGGCGGCTCAATCACCAGCCGCTCCTACAAAGCTTGACCATAAAAGGGCCGCGCCCCCCTTCTTTCTCCTCGGGCCAATTACTGTAGCCCGAGAGAGAAAGGAAGGCAGGCCTTGGGCATCTCCCAAAAATTACTCTACTAAGGGAGATGTTTTTATCTCAAATCCTTTGATGGAGAGGTTATATAAGGTAAGAAAATGCTATTCTAAATATTTTTTTTGAAGTTTTAATGGTTGGTTAGTGATTAATTAGAGTTTTGCTTTTCTCTCTCTTCTATGGTGCTTGAGCCATTTATAAAGCAAATTAGACCAAAGTTTTGAAGGTATTATGGTAAATTAGTTAGTGGAATAAGATTATACCCTTATTTAGTAGATCTTACTTGATTTTAGTGGATTATTAGTTAGTTTTATGGATGTTTCATGTATATCTAGATCTAGAACTAGGGTTTGTTTATTATTATTATTATTAATTACATTTTTGTAAATTTTTTTGACAAAATGAGATTAAGTTTGCATGGAGGATAGTGGGTAAAATATTAATTGTTGCTAATTGTTGTCTTTGAAATTGTTTATTGTAATGAAGAAATTAAAGTGGAGAAATATATATTTTTAATTAGTTATGGCTAAATAGGTCGTTAATTATTCTCTAGAATGGTTTTCCATAAAACTGCTAGTTATATTCTTTCAATTAATTATTAATTTGATTCCTGTCTATATATATATATATATATCTGAATAATTAGTCCTTTAATATTTTCTTTGATTGTTGTACTAAAAGATGGAGTACATGAACTCTTGGATGTATGGTTCATTAAGGTTTAAGCCAGGTTTTTGTGATGAAGTGAATAAATTTATTGAAGCCGCAGAGAAGCATGCAATGACGTTGACACAAAATAATGATTCAATTATTTGTCCGCGTAGCGATTGCAAGAACCATTTCACGTGAAAAGATGTAACTATCATCATATCAAACTTGATTAAGCAAGGATTTGTTAAGGACTACACAGTGTGGATTCATCATGGTGAAACGGTTGTTAACGTTGATCCACAAGAAGACGCCGAAACCCTAGATTACCTGGACCAATATGCAGCAGAGCTTGATGCATAAATGGATGCTGAGTTTGGCAATGAATAAGGTGGTGATGCTGGTGGTTGGGATGGTAACGATGAAGGTGATGCCAATAATGATGACGGAGGATGTGTCGGGGATGAAGATGATGGTGATTGTTTGGAGAAAATGCTTCGGACCATTGGATCAGAGATTTTACTAAAGAGCGTGAAAGGTTTAGAAAATTTAGAAAGGGTGAAAAAGCATTGAAGGAGAGTTTGTATGGTGTTGAAAAGAGTTGTCCGACACACTAGACAGTGCTACGTTTTGTGTTTGAGCTACTCATCCTGAAAGGTAAGTACGGCTGGTCAGACTGTAGTTTTAATGATCTATTGTGTCTCCTATCATGGTTGCCGCCATAACCAAACTTAGTTCCCACCAACACATACCAAGCGAAGAAGGCTATAAGTCTATTGACAATGGGGGTTGAAAAAAATCTATGCATGCCCCAACCACTGTATCCTTTTTCATGGCGATACGTTCAAGTCACTAGATAAATGTCCCAGGTGTGGAGCCAGTCGGTACAAGAACAACGACCTTTACGACGAGCAAGAAGCCTCCACAGGGAACAAAAGGAAGAAGGGTGGGAAAAAGGTGGTACAAGTTGTCAACCCCCAGAGAACACTNCATGCCCCAACCACTGTATCCTTTTTCATGGCGATACGTTCAAGTCACTAGATAAATGTCCCAGGTGTGGAGCCAGTCGGTACAAGAACAACGACCTTTACGACGAGCAAGAAGCCTCCACAGGGAACAAAAGGAAGAAGGGTGGGAAAAAGGTGGTACAAGTTGTCAACCCCCAGAGAACACTYCATTAGGCAACGATGCAAAGCAGAGAAGAATTTCTGCCTTGGTAATGTGGTACCTGCCAGTGGTCGACCGCTTAAGGCGTATGTTCCTAAACCCTAAGGAAGCTGCACTGATGACATGGTGGGATGATGAGCGCAAGGTGGGTGATGATAAGATTGGACACCCGGTCGATGGTACTCAGTGGCAACACTTCGATGAGAAGCACAAAAAATTTAGCGATAACCTAAGGAATGTACGGTTTGGCTTGAGTACCGATGGAATGAATCCCTTCAATGAGAGGACCAGCGGCCACATCACATGGCCAATGATCTTGACCATGTACAACATCCCAACGTGGCTTTGTCAGAAGAGAAAGTACCTTCTCCTCACTATTCTCATTCAAGGTCCGAAACAACCAGGCATTGATATAGATGTGTTCCTCGGGCCTTTGATGCAAGAAATGAAGAGGCTATGGAGGCATGGGGAGCCGATGTACGATGCGTTCAAAAAAGAGGACTTCTAATGTAGAGCCATGATCTTTGTTACTACCAATGATTATCCCACGCTGTTTGCTTTGTCTAGACAGATAAGAGGGAAGACGGGATGCTTAGTATGCTTGGATGGTACTATATAGGTGTACCTGGATGCATCCAAGAAGACAGTTTACTTAAGGTACCGACGCTTCTTAAAGACAACTCACAAATACCGAAGCAAGATGTTCTTCAGATTTTATGACAACAAGCCGGAGATTGAATCCCCTCCGGAGAGAAATCAAAACGGGCAACACGTGTTCGAAATGGTGAAAAACATACAAGTAGTCTTTGGAAAGAAGAATGCGAATGGGATGAAGAGAGATAGAAGCACACCTCCAGTCCCCAGCATACCTTTTAAGAAACAGTAGATCTTCTTTAAGTACCTACCTTATTGGCCAGACTTGGAGGGCCCCCATGCCATTGATGCTATGCACCTGCAGAAGAATGTGTTTGAGAGTCTCATTGCTACCTTGATGAACACAGGCAAGACAAAGGATGGTCTAAAGTCACAGAAAGACATGGTGCAGCTAAATGTGAAGCCAGAGCTTCACCCGGTACCTCAGGATAATGGAAAATACGTCTTGCCCGCGGCTAGCTTTAACATGACCCCAGAAGAGAGGAAGGCGATGTGCAATTTCTTGAGGGGGGTCAAAGTTCCGACTAGGTTTTCAGCCAACGTGAAGAGCCTAGTGTCAATGAAGAACCTGTCAATAACACGCTTCAAGGCTCACGATTGTCATGTGATGCTGACAGTGTTCCTACCTATTGCAATCAGGGCTATAAAGCTAGAGTTTTTGAAAATGAGCATCAACTGCATGTGTTACTTCTTTTCAAAGATCTCACATAAGACGATTGGTGAAAATGAGCTTCGTGACCTATATGATTTTATGGTGGAGACCCAAAACCAACTAGAGATGTGTTTACCTCCCATTTTTTTGATATAATGCCACATCTCATTATTCACATGGTTCATTAGGTAGAGGCACTGGGCCCTTGCTACTTGCATGAAATGTGGTCCTACGAGCGGTTCATGTCGGTTCTTAAACGATACGTGTATAATCGAGCATACCTAGAGGGCTCCATGATAGAGGGTTACAGTACTGAAGAAGTCGTCGAGTGTTGTCAAGAGTACCTAAAGGGACAGAGAGGGATTGGTAAACCCAATTCTCGTCACAAGGGTAGGCTGACTGGGAAGGGCACCAAGGGGAGAAAAGTGTTCATCGACCAGGATTACAGAGAAGTGGAGTCAGGCACATTATAGTGTCACGCAGAGTACAGAACTGATGCAACCATACATTAATGAACACTTGGCTATCATTAGGGAGGAGAGTAATGGCCGTACAGATGAGTGGGTCATGAAACAACACAAGCAACGATTCACTACATGGTTGAAGGACCAAAACCTACAGAATGGAGAAACCACAGATGATATTACCATCAAAAGGTTGGCGGCGGGGCCATCGAGACAAGTGATATCATGGCAAGCTTACTACATCAATGGGTACATGTGCTATACCCATGCAAAGGATAATACATGTGTGAACCAAAACAATGGCGTTCGAATAGAAGCTCTCGACGGAGTGGGGGTGAAAAATCCCATTCTTTGGCATCATTGATGCTATATGGGAACTTGACTATGGAATGGGCATACAGATAGCACTATTTCGATGCCGCTGGATCAAACAACACCAAGTCAATGAGATTGGGTTGACAGTAGTGGACCTTGACAATCTAGGCTACCAAGATGACCCTTGGGTGCTCGCTTCACGTGTCGCACAAGTTTTCTATTTACCTGACCCGCAAACTAACCTCCCCAAAGAAGAAGACAAAGCACGTGGTTGCCTCCGGGAAACAACACATTATCGGAGTTGATGGCGTGGACGATGTTGATGAGTACAATAACTACACTGAAATACAACTATTCACAGAGTTTTCTAAGAAGATCAATGTTGTGGAAAAGAACCTTCCCAAATACATATGGCCATGAGAATGAAAAGGTGTCAAGGGAAAAGTTGTTACGGGCTAGTTGTTCAAGATGGAGTGTTTGTGTAAGTGTGTGTATATGTGGGACTACATATATGTATGTGTGTGAGACTACATTTATGTATGTGTGTGACACTATCTATGTATGTGTCTACGACTATCTATGTATTTGTGTTGAAATTCATTTAAAGTTGTCATTTTTTTGAAATTCAAATCTCTGGCTATAACTTGTAACAAGTCTTTCTCCCTCGTACTAACTTCAAATATGATGATTTTTCCTAATTTTTTCTAAAATCATGCTCTATCAAGTTGTTGGGTTCTTACTGCTATTATTTTGGCAATCTTTTCATGTGACTTTGTTTGAACAATTCAAATTTTGTATTTCAAAAAATGACAACTTCAAACAAAATTTTGAAACACTAAATGATTTCAGTTGAAAAAAGTCATGAATATAAAAGTTGTAGAACTCATCAAGATCTATAACTTTTATGTTGGTTATTTCTTCATCTGACAAAGTGTTAGTAAACATTGTTCACAAATTCATGAATCTCTCACATAGTTTATTAAACTATATAAGATGTTTACTAACACTTGTCGGATGAAGAAATGACCAAAATAAAAGTTGTAGATCTTGATGACTTCTACAACTTTTATGTTCATGACTTTTTTTAGCTGAAATCATATACTCTTTCAAAATGTTGTTTGAAGTTGCCATTTTTTGAAATTCAAAATTTGAATTGTTCAAACAAAGTCACATGAAAAGATGATAAAAATGAAAGTTGTACATCTTGATGAGCTATACAACATTGATGTTTACGACATTTTCATTTTACATCATTTACTGCCTCAAAATTATTTTTAAAGCTTGACTTTTGATTTTTTGAAAAAAAATTGAAAAATATTTGTAGGGGCGGCTTACTCAGGAACTGCCCCTACAAATCCATTTGTAGGGGTGGCTGGTGTTTTAAGCCGCCCCTACAAATCGTCCTCAGTATATATACACGAGTGCGCGGGGAGCCAAAATTTGGCTAAGTCTGGGTGCTCATTCTCCTCTTTAACGCTGGCAGGCTGCCGAAATTTCTCGCGGCGGCGGCGGCCGCCTCTGTGCCCTACCTCCGCCGTCGTGCCCCAGTCCGCCTCCATCCCCGGTCCGCCTCCGTCGTATCTTACCAACACGGCGGCTAGGGTTTCCGCGTGCGACCTCGACAACCACAGCCGTGCCTCCTCGTCCCATCTCCAACCTTGACCGACAGCCGTGCCTCGACGACCACCGCCATGCCTCCCAGCCCCATCTCCGATCTCCACAGCGGACATCTGTGCCACCTCCTCGCCATCACCTCCCTCCGCGGCACCGTCTTCCCTAGCTCTGACCTCCGTGTTGAGGTCTGGGCCCGCGGCCGCCATCCCCTGCTTGGCCAGGTCTTCTGCAAGTATGCCCCAACCCCTTCCCCTCCACCCCTTTTCCTCCATTCCTGCTGCATTGAGTTCATGCCGTGCTCACTTTCGTTGAGACTTGGAGATGTTGCTGAAATGGGTTGTGAACTTGTAGACTAGATCTCTAGAGCTGGTACTATCCAATGTATTGTAGCATGGGTTAGCTACTACTTTATTCAATATGCTCATGATTTTTCAGTTTTGAGGTGAATGTGATTTAGATTAGTGTACTATGGAGTACATATTTCTTAAACCAGTTTTAGATTTTCTTTTTAGGACCATAAATGATTCTTGGCATCTTTGAATGTTTAGTTTGTTCCTTTTTACTACATACATTGTAAGTGCAGAATGTGTTCTGTTCTTACTTGGTAGTATTACAGAAACTGAAGCTCATTCTTTATCACAGTGCTGCTTGCCAAAAAATCAAATTATTGTTCTAAGCAGCACTTGCAGTCCAACAACTAGAGCTGCTCTGCCCTTTTGGATATATGCTCACTAATCATGGTAAATAACATGAATTTATATAACAGGAATGCTACTTTTATTTATAGTTCTAAGCAACACTTGCAGTCCTACAACTAGTTTGCAATGCTACTTGAGTTAATGGTGTTTGGGTTAATGCTGCTGAAAACTGCAGCCTGTGCAGTTTTTGTTAGGATAATAATTTCTTGTTACAAATGGCTTTTCTTGGGAAACTTGTTGATACAATAGTTGTAGGGGATTTAGACATTTGTGCTCTCCACAAATTTCATGATTTTATCTCATCAGGTTTGGGAATTATGACTTTTTGAAATTCACTGTCAGGTTTTAACTGTGTGCTGTACAGTTCTGGACTTTTCTGTAATTCGGCCATGTTAACATCAAAATTATCTCCTGTTGATAACTAGGAAGTTGTACTGATTTTCTTAACCTTTCTAAATTGTTAAAGAACAAAATTTTTGGTTGGGTAGAACTCTAGATATGAATTTATGAAGTTTTAGCTTAGGTTCTGTCCATGTATGTGCAGCAATGCTTCCTTGTGCTTTTGGGCCATGTAAACTTAGATTTATTTAAATAACTATAATGCAGTTGTCCAGTGTTTGTCCAGAACATGATTTTTGGTTGTTGAAGTATTGTATTTAACTTTCTTGGCTATATATGCAAATGCTTAGCTGGTTGTTTCCTTAGGTAGGATTAAGTCAAACTATCCTATCTATTGTTCCCTAAGTATCTAAAGCAGTGTGCTAACCATGGCTCTTCTCTCCTCTCTTTTGGCTATGCTGAAATTGTTACAAGTTTTGGCAGGCAGCAGCTGCTTTGTTTCGCCTCCTCTCTTAGTACTCCTACTACTACTACTACTACTACTTCTACTACTCTCCTCTTCTCTAGTCTCTCCTCTCCTCCTCCTCCTCCTCCTCCTACTACTACTTCTACTTCTCTCCTCTTCTACTACTACTGCTGTCCAACTCTTCTCTCCTATCCTACTACTTCTACTTCTACTTCTTCTACTCCTCTCCTCTCCTCTCCTCTCCTCTACTACTACTACTGCTGCTGTTGTCAACTCTGCTCTCCTAACTGATATGCAAAGTTCTAAATCTCCGGATATAAAGTTTAGCGGGCAGCCTCGTCGATCCGCTATAGCTGCTAATAGCCGCTATTATCGCCGCTATTTATCTACTAATAATCACAGCCTGATCAATCCT
>PUID01032655.1:32997-43576 GCA_002993905.1 Miscanthus sacchariflorus | reverse complement strand
CAGCGGGAGGGGCACTCGCGGCCTGGTGTTGCTAGGGTTTGGGGAGGACGGGCTGGAGCAGAGGAGAGAGACGACGGGAGTAGAGGAGGATGAGGGCGTCGGATGGGGGGCGACGGGAGGAAATAGAACGAAACGGTATTTGCGTAATGAGTGGCAATTGCGGGTAATTACCTCCAATTCCACGAGGACATACGAAACGCTGGTTTGTGGAGTACCCTCTGAGGAGCTCCGCAAAAAACATGGAGTTGGACCAAAGCTCCATCTTTTTTTGAGAGCAGAGTTTGTAGAGTTGGATCTGTTTAGCAGAAAAGTTTGAGAGCAGAGCTACGAAAGGTGGAGCAGAGCAGTTCCAAACAGGCCCTTAGTCAAAGTCTTAGCTCCATTAAAGATCAATCCAGCAAAGACTCGGGGGCTAGACCCATCAGGTCCATTGCGTGGCCCCGAAAGATCCAGATGAGGAGAACATCAGCTCTGTGATACCATCGAGCGGATGCTCGGGGGCAAGAAGGTAGAACAACATCCAGAAAATGATTTACCTTTAGGATAGCGCTGATGGATTCCCCAGAAGATGCACAACTCTCCTTCACAACGACAGCTAAGCCCTGCAGAACCGCCGCTAGGTTGTCCACACGCCCTTGCATGCCCTCCAGCGCCCAAGAACCAGTAGCAAAGCGGCGATCCTCTTCCAGGTCGTCAAACAAGCATTCACCGTCATCACCCCAAGCCAGAAGTGATGGCTCCCATTCCCGTGCAACGAAGCGAGAGCCAAAAGGCACTGGAGCACCGCTGAAGCTGGCCCTCGGAGGTGAGTCAGCGCACTGTAAGACCCGGCCTGCATCATCCCTTGGAAGGGAACTCGATGACGCCAAGTCAGACATCCCCATCAGGTCAGGAGAGCCAGCGCCCAGGGCAGACTCTGCCTCGGCCAATGGAATTACATTTGTTGAAGAGTGCTATGGCGGTGATGTGCCTGCGCCATAGCGAGTTGCGATATCATTAATCACGGAATCAGCCCAGGCGACCGCCGAATTTATCACCTCCGAGGCCTCACTCTCATTCAGGAGAATGCCTGATGGCAGATCCTGGCCGGCACTATTGGCCACGGTCACCACGACCGGCCCTTCAGCAGATGGTATTATGGACCTCGGGCTATGTGACAAGCAGAAAAGGTGTTAGGAGATCCGACAATCGTCATTGTGGGTCGGTATGAAGATGCACTTTCACGTCCTGAGAAGGAACGGCAATTGAAGCGGGCTTCTTGGACCGCTTGTGGCACGGCACGATGGGTGACGGCCCTCGCGGGCTCCCCCTCGGAAGGGGATATACTCTGCCTTGAGACCAAAGTCACCCACAATCGAAATTCCCTCCAAGGCAGCACCAGCTGGTGGGAAGGGAGATTTGGCCCCGCTCGCTGTCGCTGGCCCCGAGACTTTCCGGACTGAAATCAAGAGAAATATGGTCAGACCTTGTGTCGTCTCTTACAAAGCACAGCTCCTTAGCGCACCCAAACATACCTAGGATCACGGGAGTCTGAATCCTGCGCTGTTTCTTCTTTTTGGCCTCGGGGGCTTTGCCCCCCTTCTCGACGACTGATGCAAGAGTGTCGCCCTCAACAGCCCTTCGCTTCCTGGTTTGAACCCCGGGGGAGGACTCGAGACGGATCGCATGAGCAATCTGGGGCCTGGGGGTGATGACGCACGGGGTCTTACTCCACCTCGCTCGCATCCTCATCACCCGTCGCCCGGGCGTCTTCCGCATTCGTCTCCCCTACCTTGTTGCGAGGAGCTCTTGAGTAGTATCTAGATGGAACCTAACAATGCGCAACATGAAGGCTCGGGATGAATCAAGGGGATAACATAAGAGCAAATTAAAGACTAGTTCGGAGGCTTAACATGCTATCAACGGGCCCCTTTTCTGCACTCAAGGGCTCCATCAACCGATCTTTTCCTGAGATAATGGATTTGGTGCCCCGGACCCGGTTGGCAACAACAATCACCTCCTCAACCAGGCTCATCATCTCGACAGGTTCGCCGAAGGGATTCATCGCCTCGGTGAACTCATACATGCGGGAGTCACGCTGTCGCAGTGGTTGGATCCACCTCCGGAAGAAGGCCACCAGGCAAGCTTGCCCGGTGAGACCAACATCCCAAAATACCCTTGCAGGTCATCAACCAGCGTATCTGCTTCACGATGTTCAGTCTCGCCCAAGTCCTTTTCTGGCACTAGCAGTGGCGATGGAAACTTATGGGAGAACGCTGGAGCATGACAATCGTACACATAAAACTATTTCTTCGCCCAATTCGGCACGTTGGAGGGGAGATCGATATGAAAGAAGGGGGATTTGTCAGCCGCCTTGATCCAGAGGCTGCCAGCAACCTTCCTGCCCGACTGAGGGAGAACTTCGAAACAACGACAGAAGAGCCCCCAATGCGGCTGGATCCCCCGCATACCCTTCACAGAAGGAAATAAACATCGCCAGGAGCATGATCCCGTTGGGGGACTGGGGGTAAGATGATGCACCTAGGTGTCATAATATCGGAGGAGGTAGCGGACGAACTAGTGCGCCGGGACATTGAATCCTTGATGAAAAAAGTCAACGAAGACCACAATCTCACCGGTATTGGGAGCAGGCACATCCTGGCCCAGGGTGCACTGGTATCCCGAAAGTGCCTCCGGAGCCAAGAACCCTTCCTTAACAAGGCCTGTCGACACTTCCCACAGAGAACTAGGGGCGGAACCCCTACCGCCCTTGCTGCTCTTCTCGCTGACACCCTCTTCATTCATTGAACTAATCGTCTTGGTTTTCTTGGGCAGGATTTTCTTCGGCGCCATTACTGTGAGAGCCGAAGGTAAGATCTGGAAATTGTGGCATCTACTAGGTCAAGGTGAAAGAGGAGTAAGCAAGACTGCTGCTGACGGCGGCGGCAAAGAGGCGAACCTTCTCCACCCTCAACTGCTTATAAAGAAACTGGAAGACTGTTGACACCTGTGGTGGCACGCAGAATAATCCGCAAGCGCGCGTATATCGAAGTGGCTTTTCAAATGAGTATTATGAGTATCGTATCCACAGAAAAACGTGTGATATTAACTACGACCTAATTTAACCAGGGATAGCAACAAGGTTAAGGATAAACAGGAGTGTAGAGAGAACTTCTAAGGCTTTTAACTTCTAACTTAAGTCAGCGTTGTATTCTAGTGTTCACCTAGGGACATTACTAAGGAAGAGCAAAGTAAAGTATGACTTCTTCCGTCGCAACTAGGTCCTACAAGTTCTACAAACGGGAGGTGGACTGCAGAGAATCAACGTGACTGTCACCCACGCGATCTACCACGCGTTTCGAAATGCAGGGGGCATCCATGAGTAACCAAAAGTCTAAGCACCACGTTTATACTAACAATTACTACTTTAACCTTACTAGCAAGGATTAAAGCACTCAAACGAGTCATGATCCTGATGAACACGAAAACATAAAACTACTTTAAATCATAAATCAATTACCAGAGTTGTCTCAGACACAGTCTCGGGTAGAACCTAAATCCGCCAAGGTACAAGTCGTAGAGATAGCACCGACATGCCGGTACTTCCTCCAAACTCTTCCCTCACTCTCTAACTCACTATTTTCTATGTACAAAGAATAGATCCTAGTCTAGAGGACTATTCTTCTCTTGAATTGCGATATGCTTTCTGGAGGAGGTCTGGGGTCCTTTTATATGGAGAGATGGAGTAGGGAGCAAGCCAACGCCACGTCATCGATCCGTTTCACCTTCCTCGATCACCGTTGCATAAACCGACTTCAAACCGTCTTAGAATCAAGGGTGCAGATCTTGGAGGCGTGCATGAGGCGGCGAAGCGTTGGAGGCCCACAGGGCACGTCGGCCGACTTACACATTGGGTCGGCCGAACCCTTCTCATGGTAGGTGGGCCACCCCCTCTAGTAAGTGGGTCCTACACTCCGTCTTGAGTGGGTTTTCGCAGGTTTGCACACTTGTGACGTTGGTTTGTATACTTGGAATGTATGACAATGGGCCCTGTGATCCGTTTTCTAGATAAACCAGCCTGAATACAAATATTCACCAAGACTTGTGGAATTCGTTAGTTTCAAACCTCTAAACCTATGTTGGTGATTGATTTTAAGGATAAATGCAGGTGAAATTGACGGTTTATATTTGCTGTAGCGACCGTCAACAAGTTTCCCCACACTTGTTCTTTGCTCGTCCTCGAGTAAAGATTAAAAATAAAAGTAATCATGAGCATAACATCTTAAGATATATTGCTAACATAAAGGCTATTCCAAAACATTCCTTATACAGATGGAATCTATGGCATTGGCTAACATATATCCTTGAGCGGTTGAAAAGTGGAACAGTTATCGAAACTAAGTTATCTTCCCTAATTCTCATCTTAGCAACTTGGAGTTTTTAAAGTTTTCACAAGAAAAGCATAGTACACTTATACTCCTCAAATGGTATTCTCAAATCGCTCAATGGTGTATGATTCCTTACCATGGAATAACATTGTTTTGCCTTCTTTTGTTTCATCCTACTTCTAAAAGGTTTATGTGGAGCTCAGGAAGGGATAAACATGAAAGTATACTTGCATTGTGTATATTGTAAAGTCAAAACAAGGATCCAATGGAGAAAAATGTCATACTCTTAGATCAAGATGTGCATGTATGTGGATATATATGGTGGATACATACTCCTTTATAGATATGATCTCTCTCTATATAACTTATTATTTTGAGACATGACTATCTTTATTCATTCATTCTTTATCTTTTTCTTTAAGCATGAGCCTTCATGTGCTCATATATTTTTCTTCTTTTCTTTCTTTGGACCTTCATGTGTCCATATATTTTTCTTCTTTTTCATACTTTTGAATAGCCCATGTCTCTTCTATTAAACCATATATTTAGAGAGAGATCACTATCTTTTAAAGCATGGAGTATTTAAAGTGGAACCTAACAAACATGTTTTTTGTCTTCTCCTAGTGTAAGAGTAGAATATTTTTGGGTGGATCTAAATAGAAAGCATGTTTTTGTGCCTACTCCTAGTGTAGGAGTAGTGCATAAATGTGGTGTGTACGTGATCTTGATCTTGGAAGCATGATAAATTTCTCAACAAGGGTCACAAGATTTGACCAAACTCAACACAATTACAAGCAGCATATGTAGAAGGTTTAAAAACATGTAAGAACATGATTTGGCTTTGGTAGAAATTTTTCACCATTGAGGAGTATGTGATACTATGGTTTTATAATATTTTATCAAAAACAAAATCTCCAAGCACCTTGAATAGAAAAGGTAGGATGTCTAAGCCAGAACTATATCACACTCCACAACAACTTAGTCAATATGATTGTCCTATAAAGATATTTTCCCACAAGCATAAGTATATGTATATGGAACAAACTTTATGCAAGATTCTATGTATATGGAACAAGCATAAGTATATGTATATGGAACAAGCATAAGTATATGTATATGGAACAAACTTTATGCAATGTTTCGAAGTGAAGCATTAGTAGTGGAAGCTGGCAACATCTTGTTTAGTGTGCATCACTGTTGTAGGTTTAGAACTTTTACTTTCAGGTTGATAAATCCCCCCACACTTCACTCGAAGTGTGTCCTAATTACAAAGACAAAGTAGAGATTAAGTGCATGGGCTCTATTGGTGGAAAAATACTAACAGAACCAAAACTTTATGTGCACATTGAACATGAGTGAAGGATGAGCATGATAAAGTTGATGTTATGTGCCTTGTTCAATCTTATAATATGGGTGATAAGATCAGAAGGATGAGCATGAATGTATCATTTAAATAAATCTGGCAAAAAAAGGTTGAGTTGCTTAACCTATGGAAGGATTGCCCAACTTTACATAATATATCAAACTTTACATGATTATGACTATCATCTTCCAGTGATAAGATATGCAACATTTTAGCTCATTTGGTTAAGACTATGAAATCAAGAAAGTGGTGCTATGTACAAACTTAAAGAACATGACATGTTGAGTTAGTCAGGTTAGATCAAGTAAAGTTGTAACTCAAACATGTTTGATTCTTCATTTATGTGCATACCAGAATCAAGGAAAAACTTTTTTTAATAATGATCATTTACCTTAAGATGTTACCTTTGTCATTGGAGCGTGATAGCACCATGTGACGAAGGGTAGATGTCGGTGTTTCATAAATTTATCGCCGCGCTGCTCTAGGAAGCCGATGGTAGCACTCGAGACACGAAGAATTATACTGGTTCAGGATAGAGCCCTACATCAAGTTCAGAGGGTTCGAGTTCATATTCCTCGGTTCAAGTGCTCTGAAGGCTTACAATGCGGGTTCATAAGTGTGGATGCATGAGTTCGAGATAGGGGGATTCGATCTATTGGAATGGAGGTCTGGCTACCCTTATATAGTTCTGGGGGCCAGGTGACAACAGAGAGGGAAAGGCTCCCCTGACATGAGAGGTCGAGAGCCTGAGGGGAGGGGGAGTTGGTGAGCTTGGTTGGTGGGACCCCTACGTCTTGTCCCTGCTTCTGTTGGTATGTTAGAGTATGGTTGCGGTGGTCTTATTCCTCATGTCAAGGCACGGTGTACCATGGTGGCACTGTGTGGGTCGTGGTTGATCACCTACTATCATGTGCTTCATGGGTGCATGTGCATGACGTGGCCTTTGTCCTTGCACCCGTCATCCTAGAGGAGCGTCGTGTCGTCAGGACGAGAACAGTGTAGTCGCCCTTAGGCGTTCGTCGTCCTTCCAATCGTATCGTCAAAGTCCCCGACCATGTGCGATCAGGTCGAGGGTTGTTTGGCCTGTCCGGCTTCAAGGAGATAGGCTCCCTTGGTCATGGTGCCCATGCCTAGGGCAGGTGTGACCATACGCCTACCGCTGTGGGTAGTGGTTGGGCAGTCTTGCACCACGCCCTAGCATCGCCCTACCCTAGGGTGGCTTTTTGACTTGGCGAGTGTTGGTATTTGTTAACGCAAATAGAGAAATCCGCAAGCGTATGGATACCATTGTAGCTTTCACCTAGGAGTATTCTAGGGTATCGTATTTATCCATAGGGAAGAAATGATTAAAGAGGTTGATAGTTAACCATCATGTATCTACTAACTAGTATACCGACTAGACTAATGTGGGGGTAAGTGATAAGATAGGAGTTTTGGATATCGGCACACATAGGAGAACTCCAAGGTAAGATATAGGAGCAGCCAAGCTAAGCTGAGAGAACAACGGGGGAGTGCAAGATTCCTATATACTTCTCTATTACTATGGTTCTATTCTAGATCATACCAGAGGGGATAACTAAGCATGGGTAAAACATAGCGATCACACCATAACACTTTGGAGCAGCAGTACCTTTCTGACCCTCGAGGGGGGTAAGAAAATGTGGTCGGGGGAAGGCTGCCAAAAGCTCGACGAAAACACCAAACCGAACATGGTGGATTACAAAGGCCTAGTCAGAGCTGCCACCTCAGAGGCTACCACAACTATTCTATGGGTTTTGGCGCAAACTCAGGTAACCTATAGTCTAGACACCACGTCCATACTATCGATTACTACTCTAGTCTCACGTAAAAACTAGAGCACTCGGTCGAGCGGAGATCCCATGCCAAGGTGTGATATGACTATACTTAACCACGCTTAGCTAAACTACTAAGGCATGAACTAGATAACCATGAAGGACATTTTAGTAATTAGAGAAGATAAATATATGAGATACTTGAGTCTTACAAAGGAGCGATACAAGATTATACCGGACCTTCGAGGACTCCTCCAGAACTTTAGCATCTCTCCCTAACTCCCAACTAGCTAGTACTACTACATCTTGAAATGGTGTGAAGAGTTGCTCCGTGAGGGTGTGTGTTGGTGTGGAGAGCAGCCCTCCTACTTATACTAGTGTATAGGCTGTTGGAGGGGAATATTTTGTGGATCCTCAACGCACCGTCCTCATGGGCAGTAAAGGAACTGCCAGCCAAAGGTGGGCCTGAGAGGCGGCGAGGGGGTGCGACCACACCCCTGGTGTGGTCGCCCCCAGGTGACGCCTGCCCGTGACCACCTTTGTCTGGCAGGCTACATGCTGGGCCTAGACCGCCTTTTGGTGTGTTTGGGGCCCAGATTTGCAAGGTAGGTGGGCTTCTTCCTCTTTTGCTTTGCGCAGGATAGCGTTACGCTTTGTCCTTTTGCGCATTTTGAATGTGTTTTCCTTGTTATTCAAACATGTGTCCTTCAAAACACATAAACACCAAAACTTATAGAAATTGTTAGTTGTAAACCCTAATACTAAGTTTGGTGTTTTAAATAAATGGATTTTACGCGGGGATTGGCGGTTAAATTTATGCGTTAAGGACCGCCAACAAGCTCCCCCACACTTGTTCTTTGCTTGTCCTCGAGCAAAGTAATATGTAACTATGAAGCATGACTTCAAAAGATGTGATGCTAGCATAAAAGTTATTCCATGTCATTCCTTATACTTGTGGATTTTGAGGTGTCTACCATGTCATCTTGAGCGGTTGAAAACTAGAACGGCTCTGACCCCAAGTCATCACTACCCCATTATGAAGCATACTTGGAGTTTTTGTAATTTTTGAAATTGAAAGCATAGCGCATACTTCTCCTCAAATGGTACTCTCAAGTTGCTCAATGGTGTATATATCCTCACCAAGGCATTGATGCTTTGCCTTACTTCCTACTTCTAACAAGCTTATGTGGAGCTTTAGGTAGGATAAAAGTAAGGCATACTTGCACTGCATGTGTTGCTAAGTCAAACAATGGATCCATGGAGAAAAATGTCATACCCCTAGATCAAGATGTGCATGTGTGTGGAAACATGGTGATCATGATTACTCCTTAGTATGACATGATTCTTTCTCCATTTTGAGAGCATGGCTATGTTTCTCCCTCTCTCTTTTTTTCTATGGACCTTCTTGTGTCCATACTCTTTTTTTTCTTTTTCTACTATGGACCTTTATGTGTCCACATTTTTTCTTCTTTTTTTCAACCATGGACTTCCATGCGTCCTTATTGTTTTTTTTATTTTTTCAATCATGGACCTTTATGTGTCCATTTTTTTTCTTTTCAATATTTTTGCATAGCCCATGCCTTATTTGTATGGATGATGGAGAAAGATCATACATTGGAAGCATGGAGTATTTATTTGGTGGTAATGGAAAGGCATGTTTTTGCTTAGTTCCAGTGTAGAAGTATAGCATATTTTTGGTGGAGTGTACGTGATCTTGATCTTGAGGGCATGATAAGTTTCTCAACATGGGTCAACAAAGTTTGACAAAGCTCAATACAAAGACAAGTAGCATATGTGGAAGGTTTTCAACATGATATTTTGGCCTTGGTAGGAGATTTCACCAATGAGAAGTAAGGCTATTAATTTGATATTTTATCAAAACAGAAATCTCCAAGAGCTTACATAGAAAAGATAGGATTTCTTTAGTCTTTGCCATATCTCACTTCACAACAACTTAGTTGACATGTTTTCCTAATAAAGATGTGTCCACAAGTAACAATAATATGAACTAGGAATAAAGTTTATGCCGGCCAATCTTTATAAAGTCAAGTTCATAGTTTGGCAAGATTTTATTTCACATTGTAAGTTTGATTGACATGTGTGGCATTTTTTTTAAAACACAATCAAACTTATAGGAGCAAAACATGGGTGAGAAAATGGAGTGCAAACCAGCATGCCCAAGAGAAAACATAGTAGGGTCGGGTCCCCCACACTTGGACTTTTATGTCATTCGACACTAAAAGCTAAGTGTGAAAGTTGGAGCATCTCCCTAGTAAGTATTGCAGCACCTATGTTCTTTAGACATCGTTCATCCTTCGTTCCTGTAATTGTTAGTGACCAAGAATACCCAAAGGGAACTTGTCTAGCACCAAGATTTTGTTTATTGTAGGAGAAAGGGAGGTCATAGCTTTATTCTAAAAAATATAAGTCTAAGTTAAAACGAGTTTATTATGCAAAGAAAATATTTATTTTTATTTATTTTTTAACATTATATATGTATATTTTTGATGACTTTATCATGGTGAGCAAGGCATAAATGTAAAGGAAGGTAGAGACAACCAAGAAGAAATCAATGAATGAAGCATGTCATGAGATGTTTTTAGAGAAGTTCACCCCCACACTTGAATCTTGTAATATGCAAAATCAATTTTGGATGGTAGCACTTCGTTGAATGTGCTTCATTGTTGAAATGATATTTGGTTGGATTTACCTTGTGTTTCAACCCTTCGTTCTTTTTGCTCAAACCTAAAAGGTTAATGACAAAAATACTCGAATGAGCAATTTCACAAATATGTCCTTATGCTCATTTTCAAAAGTCATGTTATTGTTATTTTTTTTTTTGAAAGTAAAGGGAAATATTTTTTTTAATATTGATGCATTTGCAAATATTGAGATTTGAAATTAAGAATGCATCAAATGTGTGATAACTACCGATTTACCTTAGGCAAGGGCTCACCGTTTTAAGTCCGTTGAGCCAGACTTCTCCATTGCATTTTAGCTTGAATTTGCATCATCTCATCCTGGAGATGGATAAGGATGATTGCACTTCTTGTTTT
>PUID01032655.1:5714-18983 GCA_002993905.1 Miscanthus sacchariflorus | reverse complement strand
AAGCCGGTGGAGCGGATAATGACAATTTCATTATCCACAGCCTTCTATTTTTCCTTGCCGATTCGGCGCGAACATGGTTGGAACACCTTTCGCCCAACAAAATCCAAAGTTGGGTGGGCCTGAAAGAGATCTTCGTGAAAAGCTTTTAGGGCACGTACAAGCGTCCTGGGCACCCATGGGATCTCAAAAACAGCCGATAGAAGGCCGGAGAAACCCTCCGTGGGTACATCCGGCGCTTCTCCCGGTAGTGCAACGAGCTGCCTAACGTCGCCAACACCGGTGTTATAGGAGCTTTTCTGTCTAGGACCACCTGTGAGTCCCTGGTTCACACGATGGGACGTAAGGGCCCACGAACCACCAAGGAGCTCCTCGACATCGCCACTAGCCATGCCTCGGGCGAGGAGGTGGCCAGAGTGATCTTCGACCGCCTCAAAGGAAAGGCGAAGTGGGAGGAGGAAGCCGGTGAAGGCGCCTCCAACCGTCCCATCAAGAAAAAGAACAAGCAGCGGCGCGAGGGCTCCCTCATGGCCATCGCTGACCGCAAGGGGGGCCGGAAGCCCGTTGAGGGTACCCCGAACCACTTTGAGGAGCTACTCAAAGGGCCATGCCCGAACCATTCTTTCCCCGTCGAGCACCTATACAAGGACTATGATCTCTTGAAGCGGTTCTTGTCCGGAGGCTCCGACAAGGGGGAGCACAGGAAGGAGCCTAGCTAGATGAAGCGCGCAACATCGCCCTCCTCCGCTTGGCCAAGTACCAGCAAGCGTTGCGCCGGTACCACAGCCGTCGGGTGCGGGGTCGGGCTTTCAACGTCGGGGACCTGGTGCTCCGCTTCGTCCAGAGCAACAAGAACCGCCACAAGCTCTCTCTACCGTGGGAGGGATCATACGTCGTCGTGGAGGTGCTCCGACCAGGCGCCTACAAGCTCAAGACCATCGACGGCAAAGTCTTCGTCAATGCCTAGAACATCGAGCAGCTATGTTGCTTTTACCCTTAATATACGCACACTTTCTCTTATCAGTTCCGATATCAACTCCCCGACCTTTAGTGACACCTGACCCCAGCAACGGTAAGGGCTCGGGTCTCACTCGGGGGCTAATAAGAGCATATCTATCCGGTAGACAATCTCTATGTCTGACCCTTTCTCACGATTAAGACCCAGAAGCGAAGTTTGCGGAAACAAACGCTGAGTAAAACTGGTCAGACTGCGAGAAACCTACGCCTTGGCGGCTACGGCGTCTTTGCTCACCAGCGTGATCAGAGTTTGTTCTGCACCCCGGGCTTTTTGGCCTTAGCCACGGAAAGAGTCGGTACGCGTTTAAGAGTCTATCCGCCTAGCGAACATTCTCCATGCCGGACCCCCTCTCACGTTGAGCCCTAGAAGCTAGGGATACAGAAACAAACTGTGAGTAAAAATGGTCGCACTGCGAGAAGCCTACGCCTCAGTGGCTACGGCGTCTTTGCTCACCAGCGTGATCAGAATTTGTTCACCCTCACCCCGAGCTTTACAGCCTCAACGAAGGAAAGGGTCGGAGCGCACCAACCTTTTTATAGAAAAGGGGGAGAAGGGCTAAAAGTTGTTTGGCTATAACGAAATTTAAGAGCTTGTCTATTTATTACAAGTTCACCGCCTGGCTTATCTGCCTAACTAAATTCTTGCACGGGATGCTCTCATCCTCTTTCTCCACAGGTAAGTCCTGTCCCAGCGGGGCAATACAAGTCGACCGGACTGCTTAGCCGCTGTCGAGGGACAGGTAGGGAGCAGCAGGATACCCCACGCGGTTATGCCGACCCCGTCACGAACGACGGACCCGGACTCCACTCGAACATGTCCGGTAAGAGCTCCCTGAACCCGTCACTCGTACCATCGAGGTATTTCCTATGCCAACGGGTCACCCAAGTTGATCGAACGATTTAGGCCGCTGCCGAGAAACGGATCACCCTTACTTTATGCGCATTAATTTCGCTATCGAGCCCCCAACCCCAGCAACGGCAAGGGGTCGGGCTTCGCTCGGGGGCTGGCAAGAGTATCTATTCGCTATAGATTTTCTATGCCCGACCCCTTCTCACGTTAAAAACTAGAAGCAAGGTGTGCGGAAACAAACTCTGAGTAAACCTGGTTGGACTATGAGAAACCTACGCCTCGGCAGCTACGGTGTCTTTACTCACCAGCGTGATAGAGTTTTTGTCCCCGCACCCCGAGCTTTAGCCTCCGCCTTCTCGGGAAGGGTTTGGAGGGGCCCACCTGGGGAATCTCTATCGAGGAGAGGTCGGCAGGTCGCCCAAAGTCGATCGGACGGCACCGGCCACTACCGAGAGACGGGTAGGGAGCAGCGGGATGTCTCATGCAGGTCATGACAACTCCGTCAGGAAGTCAGAGCAGGCCTAGGCATCAATAGCCGATGCAGCAAGTTCGGTGGCCATAAGTTGTTTTAGGCAAACATATGGTTACCTCGGTTAGCAATTCACAGATTGTAAAATTTTTTGAGTCTTTCTTCTTTTGTTATGAACCCTCTGCTCTACCATCGGATATATTCGTCGATGAAAGGATAAGGCGTTTCTGATGGTGGAAATGGAGAGTGTGGGCATGCCAGCATTTATTAGGTAATAATAATATGTTGGAAGCCTATGATGTTCGGTTCAGGGTTCGTTCTGAGTTGCATTTTTTATTTAGGTATAGCTTTGCTGGTTCTTTACAATGTGTTTGCCTCTGGGGGGAAAACCGTTTCCTCTGTGTTACCATCTGATTTCACATTCAGGTATCCGTCAGTCAAGCTCTCCCAAGTTGAGCTATGTTGTGTAATCTTGCTCTGCGGCTGTTATCGCTCAAAATCAAAGGATATGCTATGGTTAATTTCTTGCTCTGAGAGATGGAGCTAGGAAGGGGGCACGGCAGATGATCTTGCCGGTCGCTCCATGCCTCCAGTGCCACAATATGTTGGTGCGTTTGGATAGCACGTGCTGTTCCAATTGATGAAGGAACACAGACTGTTCGCGAGTCTTAATTGATGGCGTGTCACATGTTTCTGATGCTGATGTTTAGAAGGAACTACCACTTCAGCTGTTAATAAACTTCGTAATCTTCAGTTGTTACGATCCTGCGAAACCATCGCCTGAGCCAGTCGCCACGCCACCCCATCCCATCCCATCATCGCCTGAACGTCGCCACCCTTACCATCACAACGTCGTCACCTGCGCTGCAGGCCGCAAGGAAAAGGAATGGCCGCCCTTGGCCACCTCGCCGCCGGCCCCACCTACCGCCACCACGGGCACGGCGTCGCGGCAGCAGCAGCCTCCTCCTCCCTCCGGCTGCGCTCATTCATCCGTAAACATAGCAGCTGCTGCTGTGTAGTGTGTTCTCACTTCCCAGTTTCCTCTGCTACTGTTTCAGTTTCAGAGCATTGGATGTGTTTGCTCTGCATGCATGCTTGCAGGGGTCTACGCGCTCTCCAGCAACGACATCAGGGTCGGCACCAACGTCAAGGTCGACGGCGCGCCATGGAAAGTTCTAGGTCACCAACATTTCTCACTTCTCAGCAGAAATTTGTTTTTTGAATGTCTCAGCAGAAATTTGTGGAAAACTGCTTAAGTGCTTATCAAGTCCATGTACCTCTCTCTAGTCTTTGTTGGAAAGAAAAAGGATGCTACCTCTGTGTGTCCAAGCTGTAGCCTAAGTCAATGCGCAAAATGTATGTCAT
Source organism: Miscanthus sacchariflorus (assembly GCA_002993905.1). Classification (NCBI taxonomy): domain Eukaryota; kingdom Viridiplantae; phylum Streptophyta; class Magnoliopsida; order Poales; family Poaceae; genus Miscanthus; species Miscanthus sacchariflorus. The sequence goes on along the minus strand of PUID01032655.1, from coordinate 15,285 downwards.
TGTTATGCAAAACATGGCAGTCAATCTCTCTCCACTCCATCCAACAGCAGAGTTTCTCGACGTGGGCCACAAGCTGTGGGTACACAATCTCGTCGAGAAACATTCGCATTACCATTTGCATGCAAAATGAGACTTCCAATCAGAAATTTATTGTGTCTCTTTTGGGTCCCCAATGCAAGTGACAGTCAGTCGTCACTCACAGTGACGGTACAGCATCTAGAATGAGAACTTGAAGAGCATGTCGTGCCGGTAAACCCCGCCGGGCCTGACGATCTGCGACGGGAAGTTGGGGTGGTTCACGGCGTCGGGGAACGCCTGCGTCTCCAGGCATAGCGCGCCGTACTTCTAGTACACCTTGCCGCCCTTGCCCTTCTCGTCCTTGGGCCAGTTGCTGGTGTAGAACTGCACCCCAGGCTGGTTCGCCCAGAGCTTGAACGTACCGGACGAACGCCACCTGCGTGAACTCCCCCTGCCCGTGCACCGCCACCGCGTAGTTGAGGTCCCACCGCGCCGCCGCCGGAGACGAGGTTGATGCGGGCGCCAGCGGGGGTGAGCACGCGCAGGTCATAGGGCGTGCCGCCGACGAGGGTGAGCGTAGGACTGTGGTGACTTCGTGAATTTCAGATCTGACTGCTCAGTCCTTCGAAGATGTTAATAAGGGTAGGATTTGTGTATATGTGCTTATAGAGTTGAGTGTGCGTGCGTGTTGTAGACGTCTATATCGTACTATGTAATTCTCAAAATGACAAACAAGTTCTTGCCTCCCAAGTTGTTGACTAACAATGGTTAGGTCATAGGTGGACAGAGTGCCCGCCTCCACTAATATAAAATAATCGCATACAAAAATATATACTATGTCAGCAGCACCCCTGATGCTTTCTCCGATGATGCCGCTGATGGACCGGGCGCTGGTTCTCCTTCGCCGAGGCCCAAGAGGCAGGCGCGGCCCAACTCCAGGGTGCTCGGGCCCATGTGGCAAGCATAGTTGTGTATATGAGCCAAAGTGCCGGAACGAGAGGAGTTAGCAAAGAAGTGAACCGAATATTCATTCTTGTATTACAAGCACTTAACGTACAATACTTGTTCTTCTTCCTTGCCAAGTATACAATTCATAGCTATGTCTCACAATTGGTATCAGACTAGGCCGATCTGGATCCCGCTCCGCCGCAGCCGCACGAGCACTTCACCCGGCTCCGCCGCGCTCAGGGTGCCATGGATCCCCACCTGAAGATGGTCCTCGACGAGCTCAATCGCCGGTTCGACGAGCAAGATGAGAAGTGGGAGCGGTGCTTCTCCGATCTAGACCGCGACCGCGCCGCTCGCGACTCGTTGGTAGACGGCCGCCTCGCCTCCCTAGAGGCTGCCTGCTCCGACCTGGACTCACTTCGGCTCGCCCACACCAACGATGACCACGACAGTCGCGTCAAGGCGCTGGAGGTTGCGGCCACGGACCTCGGGACTTGGCGGTCGACGGTAGAAGCACTCGTGGACGACCTCAGGCTCGAGGTGAAGCGCATCTCCGACAACTGGGACCACACGCAGGGCTCCTCGTCTACTCGCCAGCTCGGCCTCTCCCTGTCCCCGTCGTTGGCAGCCGCGCGGCCACTTACCGGACCGCCCACCGATGGCTCCAATGGCCACAGCTCTCCATCGATTCCACAGGGTACTGGATTCAGGGTCGTCACGGCCTGGAGCCATATCCCGGCCAACAGTACGACGTCTAATCCTCTCCCTCCTCCGATTTGTTCGTCAGTTGTAGGGTTGGATCATCCTCCTCCCATTATCGTTCCGCCTCACCCTTCTATTTGGCCGGTTCAGCCCACCTTTCACCCACCTTACCCGTCGCCAGTCAATTTCCCCCCACCACAACCGAATCCACCTAGCTTTCATCTGCCGTATTCCATTTCACCGAGTTGTCCCCACTCCAACTCAATTCCCCCGCATTTTTCTTCTCCCCTTCCGACTCCTCCAAATTTTGCCCAACCCATCCCACCTCATCCGAATTTTTCATCTCCACTTACTGCTCCTCCAAAATTTTCCATTCCTTCTTCTGTTCCACCAATTTGTCATCCTTCTTCTTCAGTTATTTCGTCGGTTTATCCACCCATTACTTCAGTTTCACCAGTTTTTCCACCACATCCTCCAATTCCTCCCAATTTCGCCCACCACAAGCCTTCAGACCCATCTTCTACCTCCTCTCTGTTAGGTCGCCTTCCTAAGCTTCCCTTCCCCAAATTTGACGGTGACAATCCTCGCTTGTGGCGTCGTCGTTGTGAGAAATATTTCGCTATGTATGGCGTGGAGGAGTCTCTGTGGATCAGCGTGTCTGAACATTATCTGGAAGGCCCTGCAACACGTTGGTTCCAGTCCATCGAGCCCCAAATTCGTTCTGCCACTTGGTCTACTTTCTGTCAATTGTTGCATGATCGTTTCGATCGTGACCAACATGAGCTATTGATCCGTAAGCTGTTTTCCATCAAATAGCTTACCTCTGTCTCTGATTATGTCACCCGTTTTACTGAACTTGTGGATCAGCTATCCGCTTACTCCAATTCTACCAACCCTGTCTATTACACTATGCGCTTTATCGATGGGTTGTTTCCAGAGATTAAAGCAGTTGTGTTGGTTCAGCGTCCGCAAAACCTCGGTGCTGCTTGTGTTTTGGCATTGTTGCAGGAGGAGGTGGGGACTGCTGCTCCAACCAAGCAGTCTCGTTCTGGTGATTGGTATGCGGCGTCCAAGTTCCAGCATCCTCCTAGGATGCCATTGCCTCTTCCTCCACCACCCCGTGCTGACAAGGGACCAGCCCCAGCTACTGGTCTTGCGGTGGCGGCTCCTGCAGTCAAGCAGTCCTCCAGTGCTGATCCCAAGCTTTAGGCGGTCAAGGCTTATCGGAAGGCTTTGGGTCTCTGGTACAAGTGTGGTGCCAAGTGGAGTAAAGATCATACGTGCTCTCCTGAAGTGTTGCTTGCCGTGGAAGCTCTTTGGGACTCGTTTGATACCTCTGAAGCTTATTGTTCTGAACTTCTGGAGAAGCCGATCACCGAGCAGTTATTTGTTGCCATTTCCAAAGCTGCTGCTCTTGGTGCTTGTGCTGCCCGTACTATTCGGTTTTCCAGGACAGTCGGTGGCCATCTAGCGTTAATCTTGATCGACTCCGGTAGCTCGTCATCTTTTCTCAGTGAATCGTTGGCAGCCCAATTGTCGTCAGCAGTGCTCACTCCGTAGTCCACTCAAGTGCAAGTTGCTGGTGGTGGCCTATTGCTGAGCTCCGGAATCCTCCGCAATGTGCCGTGGACACTGGACAAATGCACATTCATTTCTAATTTTAGAGTGCTTCCGTTGACAGCCTTTGATGCTATTTTGGGTATGGACTGGCTGGCTGCCTTCAGCCCAATGCACGTTCACTGGCAACAGAAGTGGTTCTCTATTCCCTATCATGGTGCTTATGTGCTGTTGCAAGGTCTTGATGAGGAGTGCCCCAGTCAGTTGCTTCTTCAGCTCTGCCAGGTTCCGGATTCTAGTGCCGCATCTTCTTCTGCTGCTCAGGAGCTGCCAGTGGAAATACAAGCTCTGGTTGATTCCTTTCCAGACTTGTTCACTCCACCGGTGGACTTGCCACCTTCCAGAGCATGTAACCACTCTATCCCACTGTTGCCCGGTGCTAGTCCTGTGTACATCCGCCCTTACCGATACCCACCAAGCCTCAAAGATGAAATTGAGCGACAAGTCAATGAGATGCTCTCTCAAGGGATCATATAGCCAAGCTCTAGTTCCTTCTCTTCGCCAGTGCTATTGGTCAAGAAGAAGGATGGCTCGTACCGGTTTTGTGTGGACTTTAGGCACCTCAATGCACTCACAGCGAAGTCCAAGTTTCCCGTGCCAGTGTTCGAGGAATTGATGGATGAGTTAGCTCATGCCAGTTGGTTCACTAATCTGGATCTTCGTGCGGGGTTCCATCAGATTTTGCTCCAACCGGGTGAAGAGCACAAGACCGCATTTCAAACCCATCTCGGTCAGTATGAATTTCGAGTTATGGCCTTCGGCTTAACTGGAGCTCCGGGAACATTTCAAGGTGCTATGAATGTGACATTGGCTCTTGGGCTTTGCCGCTTCGTGATAGTCTTTTTCGATGATATTTTGATCTACAGCAAGTCCTACGAGGAGCGCGTACAGCATGTTGCTCTGGTTTTTCAGTGGCTTGCGGCAGAAAAATGGAAGATTAAGCTCTCCAAGTGCAAGTTTGCTCAAAGGCAAGTTTCTTACTTAGGCCATGTGATCAGCAGCTCAGGTCTGGCCACAGATCCAGGATTGGCCGACACCATCTTCCGTCCGTGATCTTCGAGGATTCCTTGGGTTGGCCGGCTATTATCGGAAGTTCGTCCGTAATTTTGGGATCATCGCCAAACCACTGATGGATTTGCTCAAAAAGGATTCCCTCTTTGTATGGACTTCCATTCATGAGTCTGCTTTTCTGACCCTCGAGACAGCACTATCCTCAGCTCCAGTGTTGGCGCTCCCTGATTTTTCCATCCCTTTTGAGATCGAAACTGATGCTTCTGGAGTGGGTGTGGGTGCGGTTCTGCAGCAGCGAGGACATCCTTTGGCTTATATCAGTAAGGCCTTGGGGCCTCGCAATCAGGGTCTGTCCGTCTATGAAAAAGAGTACCTGGCCATTCTTATGGCTGTGGATGCTTGGCGACATTACCTGCTGCAGTCCGAGTTTATTCTGCACACTGACCAGAAGAGTCTCATTCACCTCAATGAGCAGCTGCTACACACGCCATGGCAATAAAAGGTCTTTACACGATTGTTGGGGCTCCGCTACAAGATTGTCTATCGTCGTGGTGAGGAGAATACTGTTGCTGATGCCTTGTCACGGCGGCCACATCCAGAAACTCTGTTGGCCCTGTCATCTCCCACACATGATTGGTTGGCTTCTTTGCAACAGTGGTATACTACAGACTCGGAAGCCACAGCCTTGCTTGCTCAGTTATCTCTTGATTCTGTGGCCCGACCTCCTTTTAGTTTGCGCCAAGGTGTTATCTTATACAAAGGCTGCATTTGGCTGGGCTCTAATACTGCTTTGCAGAACAAGGTCACCTCAGCCCTCCATGACAGCGCTGTGGGGGGTCATTCCGGCTTCCCGGCGACTTTCGCCAAGGTCCGTCAGCCCTTTTATTGGCTCGGTATGCGGGCTGCCATTCATCAGTATGTGCAGTCCTGTGCTGTCTGCGCCCAAGCTAAGCCAGATCGCAGCAATTATCCTGGTCTCTTACAACCTTTACCTGTACCCAAGGCATCCTAGGAAGTGATCTCAATGGATTTTGTCGAAGGGTTGCCGCAATCTGGTGCTGCCAATGTTATCATGGTGGTTGTTGACAAGTTCTCAAAGTTTGCCCATTTCATTGCTTTGCGCCACCCGCTCTCTACTGCATCTGTGGCACAAGCCTTCCTGGACCATGTCTATAAGCTACATGGTTTACCGCTGGCAATTATCTCGGATCAGGACCGGCTGTTCACCAGTAAGTTTTGGCAGTTGCTCTTCAAGCTGGCAGGTACCGATCTTCGAATGAGCTCTGCATATCATCCCCAAACGGACGAGCAAACCGAACGTGTTAATCAGTGCATGGAGACTTTTCTTCGTTGTTTTGTTCATTCATGTCCGCGGCAATGGTCTCAATGGCTGTCAGCGGCTGAGTTTTGGTATAATACCTCGTCCCACTCCGCCTTGGGTCGCTCTCCATTTGAGGTGTTATATGGGTTTCCACCACGGCATTTGGGACTGGATCTTTCTGCTGTAGCGCCGGTTCCTGAACTCCAGCAGTGGCTGACTGACAGAGATCTCATGCAGCGATTGGTTCAGCAGCACCTTCATCGCGCTCAGCACCGTATGAAACGGCAGGCTGACAAGCATCGCACTGAACGTTCCTTCAATATTGGTGATTGGGTATTTCTTAAGCTTCGGCCTTATGTACAATCCTCTGTCGCTGCTCGCTCCAACAACAAGTTGTCCTTCAAGTTCTTCGGCCCCTTTCGCATCCTCAAACGAGTTGGGAAGGTTGCATACCACCTGGACTTGCCATCGTTTGCTGCTGTACATCCAGTGTTCCATGTCTCCCTGCTCAAGCGGTCTCCAGGTTCACAACCGGTGAGTCCGTCCATTCCATCTCCACTGACTGAATTTCAGGTTCCTGAGAAACTGTTGCGGTGGCGTTGGTCATCGGGCGAGCAGCCAATTCACCAAGTCCTTGTCAAGTGGTCGCACATGCCGGTGTCCCTGGCGACCTGGGAATCAGTTGAAGATCTTCGTCGCCAGTTTCCCAGCAGGTCACCGGCGTGCGGACACGCCGGCACTCAAGGAGGGGGGATTGTCAGCAGCACCCCTGATGCTTCCACCGATGATGCCGTTGATGGACCGGGCGCTGGTTCTCCTTCGCCGAGGCCCAAGAGGCAGGCACGGCCCAACTCCAGGGTGCTCGGGCCCATGTGGCAAGCATAGTTGTGTATATGAGCCGAAGTGCCAGAACGAGAGGAGTTAGCAAAGAAGTGAACCGAATATTCATTCTTGTATTACAAGCACTTAGCGTACAATACTTGTTCTTCTTCCTTGCCAAGTATACAATTCATAGCTGTGTCTCACATACTAGTAGTAAATTTAAATTCTTAGAATTGCCATGTTAGTGTAGGATTAAAACCTAAGGCGTAAAACTTTATGCGGTAGGTATCTTGATCCTTTCAAATCTGTTAATAATGTCCAAATATACAAATTGGTATAAGTAATCCAGTTGACATCCAAAATCCAAAGAGATCAAATTGCACTAAATCCTATCTGAAACAAATATTTAGACCATGGATAATCCAAATCCATTCACACGCCTACATGCACAAAAACCGCAAACTCCAGAGGAAACGTATTACCCTATACGGTAAAACTATTGTGATACAAATACATAAATATATTGCAGAAAATGCTGGGCTGAGAATAAGTGCTATCCCTGCTACGAGGACAAACGCAAAGGATTTCATAAAATCTCTGAAATCCACGGAATTCAGGAAATTCCAGACAGAACCGTGCTTTCGCTCCTTGAAATTTTCTGGGCTGTAGTAGACGCGATCGAACTCGGCCGTGCTCAGAAGCCATACGGCGGTTATCAACTCTCCGCCACTGCTGAGCTGCCTGGCATGCGACTCCCTGCTGTCGTGGTACCCCGCGTAGCATAGCATCTCCACCCACACCCCAAAAACCACCCGCAGCAGCTTCTCCGATTCCGCCATGCCTAGCAGTTGGTCGGCGAGTGTTGCTCCGTCATTAAGGACTTGCGGCGGCAATTCCTTGTGAGGAGTATCTTTGTTCTGATCCTCGAACCACAAGTCACGCCGCCGTTGTTGCAACACTGTCTTGGCTTGGAGATGCAATGTGGGTCGAACAGGTAGGGGATGGCAGCATGTAGGGACGTTCCACAAGGAGGAACATCATGTAGTTGGAGACTGCCTTGGTTGCCTCCACAAGGCCCCCGGCCTCTGCATCTGTAGATTTTGATGAGTGCCTCCTGAGGAACATGTCAGTGGCAAGATGCCAGGCAAGGATGCTTTGATCAAACTCCTTGCTCGTGCTCCAGGTGAGATCAGTTTCAGAACACCATCCCCGCTCCAGCCTGCACTGACCACGGTAACTCCTCATCTTGCCCTCATCGCCTTGACATGCTTCCACCATTCTCTGTATCTCTTCCAGCATCAGCTCCTTGGCGGCCGTTGAACAAATCCAGCTGTTGCCATCTCTGTAAAAGGAAACCATTTTGCTGCATAGGCTTGTCGCCGGCGCCATAGCTTTTGCTTTAGCGGGTATTCTTCTTCTGACTCCCAGTACTGGCAGATAAGCGAATCTTGTTTCATCACCTTTGGAGCAGTAGGAGTCCAGCAAGTTAAGCTGGCCGATAGAAGAGGACCATCTTCTTGCTTGTTCTATCCTGAGTTTCCTGACACACCGCCGAAGAGATACATGCAATCTATGCAGCCAGTCCCACCTGTTCACTCTTAGCATGTCACATGTCCATGTTGACCCCATTGCCCTCAACACCGATGCTGCCTCAAGAATGAAAGCCCCAATTACCAGTACGTAGGTGACAGCGACATCAACTTTGTTGTACCCATCTTTGCCAGCAGTACTGAACTGAAACAGAAAGAATACCGTGGCAGTTCCAAGCAAGGAAATGGCACAGAAGCAACGTCCGTACCACGTGTGGATCACCGCTGCCTTGGTGTAGAAGATGTCATACATCAAGGAGAGTTGCATCTCAACCAGCTGGAATGTCTTGTGGTTCTCATGGAAATACTCCATGGCATTATTCTGAAACTTGGTTGGACAGATCTTGTCATCCACAAACTGACCCATGCAGATGTAGAGCAGGTCATGAGCACCCTGCAGAACCGATTCATCATCCAATTCCGACGACTGTGTGCCTGCAGTAGGGTAAAAACCCCGTCGTTTTCCTTAATAGCCACACCGTCGAGGTACCTTCTTATGATTTCCAGCCTGTTCGCTTGCTCGTAAACGATCGTAAATTTCCAGCCGGGAACAGTGTTTTTCTCTCATACCAAACCAGCCAGCAGTAAATAATCCACAATACGATACGGCCTCCCGAACAGGCTGTTAGTGCCGCCACCCTCTCAACATTCTTGAGTACACCCAAGGTAAACACCCAAGGTAAACTTAGGCCCCGTTTGGCACGGCTCGCGCTGGCTTCGGCTTATCTGACGGAACACTGTAGCGAGAAGCCGGTTTTTTCTCTCCAGCTTTTCTGTCTCGCTGTAGCACGCGGGGAAAAGCCAGAAATAACGTCTTCTCCGGCTTTGATGAACAGTGCCGATGTCAGTGAGAGGGGAGGAGAGGAGAGAGAAAACCGGCTTCGCGCTGGCTACAGTGTTTCGTCAGATAAGCTGGAGCCGGCGCGAGCCGTGCCAAACGGGGCCTTAGTGCCCATGTACTTGTAGAGGCCTGCTCCGAGCACCTGCACGGCGAAAGTGAGCAAGTGGCGCAGCCAGAGCTGGTTGTCCTCTATGGCGTAGGCGGTGATGGTGTCCTGGCCACCCAGATGCATGAGGAGGAACGGCGCCCAGAACGCCATGAGCTGCTGGTGCTCGCCTGCCTTGCCACCTATAAGGGACATGTGGCCGAGGGCGTACGTCGCGGTGTACTCAGCCAGCAGGTACATGAGCCAAAGGAGGATCCTCACAGCGGGGATGCTGCACCGACGCATCCACGCGAAGCTGAGCAGCAACACCTGCAGAGCGAAGCTGACAAGGACTAGGATTTGGATCTCCCATTCGTTCCAGAGGTGCAACACTCTGGACATGGCCATCACTTGCTGACTGGAAGCTCTATAGTGATGAATCACCCGATCAATCAGTCACTGAAACACAGAGATGGAACAGCATGACTCATTAGAAATTGATTAATTAAATTATACTACACACGTAACAACAGAAATAAAATAATCCAGCCAATGGCAGTACATTGCAGATTAGCAGCCTGTTCGGGAGGCATCGTATCGTGGATTATTTACTGCTG
>PUID01032654.1:70391-82064 GCA_002993905.1 Miscanthus sacchariflorus | reverse complement strand
CACACACACACACACAATATAACTTAAGCTTAGGTTTTAACTAGATACATCGACCCACAGTAGTATTGCAATGCAAACGATAGCAGCACATATCTTAGTATATATTAATAATGGGAACTTCTCAATGGAGCCTCCACATTAATCCTCACAATATGTATACAAGAAAAAAGATTAGAAACATGTAGACATTAATGTGCTCGACTCTAATCATCATAGAGCATAATCACCATTAGATCTATTTTCTTAAAAAGCAACCTACTTCTGCGTCCAAGTGCTCTGAGTGTCCTGAATGCTTCATGTCGTCCAGCAGAGTGCTTTTTTCTATAGTCGTAGTTCATCAGGTTCGCGCGAGTGGACCTGGTGGGTCTAGCCTTGGAACCTCCGGGTGATTCAGAGAATTGATAAGAGGTTTATCCATAGTCTTCTGATATCAAGACAATTTGGAGATCGGCGGTTGACCTTCTTGAAGTGCACTGAGTGGTTTTGTGGTGTCAAGTCGGCAGTCAACCCTCAGGGGGCGTGCTGAGTGGTTCTCTATCTTACATCGAGTCTACAGTCGACCCTCAGGAGGTCTGCCGAGGGATCCATTTTAGAACGACTCGGTAGTACTTGGCCCTTGGGAGGGTGTTGTAGGCGACGATGTGCCCGAGTGGTCGAGCCCGGCATCATTGTCATTGTTGACAGGGCTGACTCGGACTGAGCCCAACGATGGGTGCCAACAGTGGCGTGTCCATGAGGTCGACCATGGCGACATTGTTGGTAGTGGCAGGACTGACTCAGTCTGAGCTCTGCAACGTTACCACCAATGGCATGTCGTGTGGTCAGGCCTAACGACATTGTCGGTAGTGGCTGGACTGACTCGGACTGAGCCTGGCAACATTGTCGGCAGTGGCGCGCTCGAGTGGTAGAGCTTGGCGATGTTGTCGATAGCTACAAGACCGGCTCGGACTGGGCCCGATGACTCTGTTGGTGGCAGCGTGCATGAGTGGTCGAGCCCGACGATGTTGTCGGTGGCGGCGTGCCCAAGTTGTAGCTGTTCTCCAATTAGATCGCATGAGTGGTAATCAAGCTTGGTTGGCTATCATACCCTCAGGATCTGTCATCTAAAGTGCTACGCCTTGGATCAGAATATACGCCTCGATTGGACAAGATCCTTTCATTAAGCACCATGGCCGATGGGCCAGCCCCTGAGCGTAGGAGATAGGTTCATGGTTTTCAGTCCCTGTCGTAGGGTGGAAGGATCATCATATGAAGATCCCATGGTTTTAGTACTTGGATGCTCCATCCAATCGGAGTATATCTTGAAACACGAAGAGGATCAGTGTCGGGTACCAATACTAGGGTCCTTGAAGAGGAGGAACTAATGATCATCAGTACCAATTTGCCTGAAGCGATTAGGCGCACGGCTACGGCTCCAAGTGGCCCCCAGGGGCGCGAGCCCCGTATCGCCCGACCCCTACGGGTCCCGCCTCGCCTGATGGCTAGGGCATGGGCCCCGCCTCGCTCGACGGCTGGGGTGTGGGTCCCGCCTCGCCTGATGGCTGGGGTGCGGGTCCCGCCTCGCCTGATGGCTGGAGTACGGGCTCCACCTCGCCCGACGGCTGGGGTGCGGGTTCCGCCTCACCCGATGGCTAGGGCACGGGCCCTCCTCGCTCGATGGCTAGGGTGCGGGTCCTGCCTCGCCCAATGGCTAGAGTACGGGCTCTACCTCGCCCGACGGCTGGGGTGCAGGTCCTGCCTCACCCGATGGCTGGGGCATGGGTCCCACCTCGCTCGACAGCTGGGGTGTGGGTCCTGCCTCGCCCGATGGCTGGAGTACGGGCTCTGCCTCACTCGACGGCTGGGGTGCGGGTCCCGCCTCACCCAATGGCTGGAGTACGGGCATCGCCTCGCTCGACGGCTGGGGCGCGGGCCCACCTCGCCAGATGGCTGGGGCGCGGGCTCCGCCTCGCCGATGGATAGAGTACGGGCTCCGCCTCACCCGACGATTGGGGCGCGGGCCTGCCTCGCCCGATGGCTAGAATACAGGCTCCGTCTCGCCCGACCCTTAGGGCCAATCGGGCGTCGAACAAGGGCACGCGAGCCAGCGAAGGGGCCCGTGTTATCTCCAACTACCACAGATGTGGGATGTGGGCCCAGAGCCATGCCTATGATGCCAGGAAGGAGATGGACACGTCTTGACATGACTCGCAGATACGACAGGCCATTCTCGGGCACACACGTTCACAATAGTGCCGGGCAGACCGGCACTGTGCTACCAAATCCCTGTACGGCCCCAGTCAAGGAGAACTATTGACCATACCGGGCGCAGACGATGGCACTGGACGCCACGACCAGATGACGACGCCGGCCTATAGTAGAGACATGACGAGGAGTCGCTACGGGACTGGTGGGACCCGCCCGCAGAGGGAGAAGAGAGGCGCAGCCCCAGATTCTCTTCTTCCTCGTTTTACTCTTTCTTCTTTTCCCTCTTCTCTTTTCCTCTGATGTATCTCATGCCTTTCCCTTAGTCTATAAAAGGGAAGGCTAAGAAAAAACACACATACACACAGACACCAGAGACTTGGGATCCACTCCCTCGCTCGCTTGTTCGTAACCCCTACTACAAATATTCCGTGCTAGTAACACAATCCACAACGGTGAACTGGAAGTAGAGACGTTCTGTGCGAACCAGTATAGATCTTGTGTCCTCTAAGCACACCATCCGAGCCAAACATGCAATCTAGAAATTTCCTAGTTAGTGACTCGAGACACCGACAGTTGGCGTGCCAGGTAGGGGCCTTTGTGCATCTCGACGTCTCCATCAGGCTTCGAATGGCCAGTCACACCATGGGCTAGGTCTCGGGCGCGCACGTGCCGGACCCTGCTCAGTTTCTCCACCCCACGAGCCTCGACACGCTTGTCGATGCCCTCAAGGAGCTACGGCTGCATGCACCTAGGGTCCTAACCCCAGGGGGCAATCAGCTCTGCAACTTCGACTACGGGAGGCTCTACTGCTAGCTCGACACCTTCCTGGGGCCCAGACTGTCTTGGGAAGACGTGCGTAGCCTCGTCTTCTCCTTGGCCAACGTCGTGACCCAGCTCGCTGGAGGAGAGCCACTCTCCCCGGGATACCTCTCCCAGGACTCCCCGGTAGCATTCCCGTTCGTCCTGCGCAACGCCATGGGGACCATAGGCCACCTCGTGACACAGCACGTGGGTCCGTTCCCCACAAACAACGAGTTTGTGGACATGGCGAACTACGCCGTGGAATCATTCCATGACCTTCTCATGGGGGACTCAAAATCCTTCTCTGACTTTGACTCCAGTAGGGGAAGCCATCAACCCTCGTGGGAATGCTTCATGGCGGAGACCCCAAGGGGCGCATCGAGAGCGTCCATGAGGGAGGGGCTGACCCATCGTGCGACGATGACGATGATGACGATGAGGGCACGGTGGCTTTCCCTCACATGCAGGAGGATCACTTGTGAGCACGGCGCTAGGAGGTCAAGGAGGCGTGGCTCAAACTCGAGAAAGAATGCGCAGAGCTCGAGCAGGAGATTGCACGTTGGGGAGATGGCGGGCGCGCATGTGCCAGGGTCTGTGAGGTGAACCAGAGGATCGTTGAGGACGACGGGGGCCTCCCATGTTTCACCCGGGTGAGCAAGAACATAGCAACCGCGATAGCCTTGCTCCGAGGGCTCCCTCAGCCCACGACGCTTGAGGACCATCGGACTCACCGAGAGATCCGCATGTTACTCGAGAGTGCCATGGCGCAGCAAGCAAAGAGCTCGTTGTCCTGATGGCACGAGATAGACGCCAGCTGCCACGCGCCCTCAGGGCAGCATGGCAAGGATGTTTCCGTCCACCAGGCACCATGCGACAATGAGAAGCGAGTTGCCATTCCAGTACGAGAGCGCCTCAGACGCAATCATGACAACCGCGACACCCTGAACGCCTGTAGGCGCGGATGGGATGACAAGAGGGAAGAGGCCAATTGTGGCTACCACCCTTGCCAGGGCAGACGCTACGACAACACCGAAGATCGGAGCCCAAGCCTCAGACTACTGGGGCCTCAGGCCTTCGACCGGCACATCCTCCATGCGCCCTTCCCACCACAATACTGGCCACCGACCAATGTCCCGAAGTACTCTATGGAAATAAACCCCAGGCTGTGGCTTGAGGACCATAGGCTTGCCTGCCAGGATAGTGGCGTGGATAGTGGCAACTTTGTTATCCGCAATCTCCCCCTATTCCACGCCGACTCGGCACGAACATGGCTGGAGCATCTTCCGCCCAATAGTATCTACAATTGGGTGGACCGGAAGGACATCTTCGTGGGCAACTTTCAGGGCACCTACGCAGACCCTGGGAACCCATGGGACCTCAAAAACTGCCGACAGAAGTTCGGAGACACTCTTTATGAGTACATCCGGCGCTTCTCCTGGCAGTGCAATGAACTGCCTGACATCGCTGATGCCGAAGTCATCGGAGCCCTCTTGTCTGGGACCACTTGCGAGTCATTGGTCTACAAGTTGGGCCACAAGGGTCGGAGGACCACCAAGGAGCTCCTTGACATTACCACCAGTCATTCCTCGGGCGAGGAGGCGGTCGAAGCTATCTTCGATCGCTCCAAGAGCAAGGCCAAATGGGACGAGGACGTGAGAGTTCGCTCATGGCTGCTGCCGACCGCAAGGGGAGGATGGAAGCCTGCCAAGAGCACTCCCGACCACTTAGAAAAGCTGCTCAAAGGGCCATGCCCGAACCACGTCTTCCCTGTCAAGCATCTGTACAAGGATTGTGCTCTCATGAAGTGGTTCTTGTCCGGTGGCACGAACAAAGGGGAGTCGAGAAGAGACCCCAAGCCGGCGGCGGATGGTGCTGATGGGAAGGATGACGGGTTCTCGACCCCGACGGCTACCTCAAGATCTTCGGGGGGTCAGCGGTTTATGACTCCAAGCACCGGCAGAAGCTGGCGCGCTGCGAGGTCTACGTGACTGAGCCTGCCATGCCTGCCTTCCTCTGGTGGTCAGAGTCCGCCATCACCTTTGACCAGACCGATCACCCCGACAGTGTCCCTCAGCCGGGGAGGTATCCACTCATTGTCGACCCGATCATCGGCACAAAGCGGCTCACCAAGGTGCTGATGGACGGTAGCAGCGGCCTCAACATCATGTATGCTAAGACGCTGGACGCCAAGGGTGTCGATCGGTAGGGCATCGTGCCGGGGAAGCAGGCCACGCCGCTAGGGTAGATCGATCTGCCCATCACCTTTGGGACTCCGAGCAACTACAGGACGGAGACCCTCACTTTTGAGGTGGTGGGGTTCATGGAACTTACCATGCCATTCATGGTCATCCCCAACTACACCTACCTGAAGCTAAAGATGCCAGGCCCGTGAGGGGTCATCACCATCGGCACTTCCTTTCAGTGTGCCTATGAGTGCGAGGTGGAGTGTTGCGAGCATGCCATGGCAATCGTCACCTCGGCCAAGCTCACGGCCAACCAAGGGAAGACTGCCGAGGAGGCACCAGACTCCAAGCGATCGACTGGGACCTTTGAGCTCGTAGAAGGAGTCAAGCAGGTCCCCATAGACCCTGGTAGCCCCGACAGCAAGATGCTCTGCATCGGCACAACGCTTTCCTCCAAATAGGAAAGCGCGCTCATCGACTTCCTCCGCGCCAACAGAGATATCTTCACGTGGAAGCCATCGGACATGCTGGGCATTCTGAGAGAAGTCACCGAGCATGCCTTGAAGATCAAGCCAAGCTCCAAGCCAGTGAAGCAACACCTATGCTGCTTCGATGAGGAGAAGCGCAGGGCCATCGGCGAGGAGATTGCGAAGTTTTTGGCGGCCGGATTCGTCAAGGAAGTGTATCATCCTGAGTGGTTATCCAATCCCATTCTTGTAAGAAAAAAGAGTGAGAAATGGAGAATGTGTGTTGACTACACGGGTCTCAACAAAGTGTGCCCAAAGGATCCGTTTTCTTTGTCACGCATAGATCAAGTAGTTGACTCGACCTCAGGGTGCGAAACCCCTTGCTTCCTTGATGCGTACTCTGGGTACCATCATATCGTGATGAAGGAGTCCAACCAGCTCGTGACTTCTTTCATCACCCCCTTTGGATCATACTGCTATGTCATGATGCTGTTTGGTCTAAAAACATGGGGGTTACATATCAGTGTTGCATGCTCAAGTGTTTTGGTGACCTCATCGGGCAGACCGTCGAGGCTTACGTGGATGACATCGTAGTCAAATCCAAACGCACTGACAAGCTTGTGACCGACCTTCAGCTGACCTTTGCGAAGCTCCGAGCGAATGACATCAAACTCAACCCCGAAAAATGTGTCTTCGGGGTTCCGAGGGGTATGCTGCTTGGGTTCATCTTTTCTGAGCGCGGCATCGAAGCCAACCGAGAAAAAATCTCGGCCATCACGAGAATGGGCCTGATACAGAACATAAAGGGGTATAGCGGATCATGGGGTGCCTCGCCGCACTCAACCGCTTCATCTCATGTCTCGACGAATGAGCCCCCCTCTGCTGGCTTTTGAAGAAAGCCGACCGCTTCGAGTGGACAACCGAGGCCTAGGAGGCACTTGAAAAGCTCAAGGACCTCTTGACGAAAGCTCTGATCCTAGTCCCTCCGATCGAGGGGGAACCGCTCTTGCTCTACATCATGGCTACCACACAGGTGGTCGACGACGCCCTAGTGGGAGAGCGAGAGGAAGAGGGGCACGCCCTCAAAGTACAATTTCCTATGTACTTCATCTGTGAGGTCTTGTCTGACTCCAACACATGCTACCCCTAGATCCAAAAGCATCTCTACACTATCCTCGTCACTAAGAGGAAGTTGCATCACTACTTTGAGTCGCACCTAGTAACAGTCGTGACGTCCTTCCCCCTCGGTGAGGTTGTTCAAAACCGAGATGCCACGGGGAGGATCGCGAAATGGGCACTCGAGTTGATGGGTTAGGGCATTTCGTATGTCCCGCGGATGGCCATCAAGTCCTAGGCGTTAGCCGACTTCATGGCAGAATGGATTGAGGTCCAAATGTCCCTGGCAGACGTCGACCAGGAGTACTGGATGATGTACTTTGATAGATCGCTGATGAAGAAGGGCACTGGCGTGGGCCTAGTCTTCGTCTCACCTCTCGGGGTGCGGTTGAAATACATGGTCAGCCTTCACTTCCCCGCCTCAAACAATGTGGCTGAATATGAGGTGTCAATGGCCTACGCATTGCCATAGAGTTGGGTATCTGATGGCTTGACATCCGGGGTGACTCCCAGCTGGTCATCGACCAGGTCATGAAGGAGTCAAGCTGCCACAACCCAAAGATGGCTGCATATTGCCAAAAAGTACACAAGCTGAAGGACAAATTTGACGGCCTTCAACTCAACCATATCCCCTGACGGCTCAATGAGGCAGCCGATGAGCTAACAAAGATGGCATCTGGCAGGAGACAGTCCTGATTGACGTCTTCGCCAGTGACCAGCATAAGCCCTTGGTTCACTACGAAGAGCCAGAGCTGGCCGACAATAGGCTATCGGTTTCACCCGATCCCTCCACCCAGGAATCGGGGGCTGGGCGACTGTCGGCTCCTTCTAATCCTTTTAGTCTAGGCTTAGAGGCTAGGTCCGATGACGCACTCCCCGCCCTAGGCTTGGGGGCTGACCCACTATCGGCTCCATCTGACCCCGAGGTCATGGAGGTCGATGAAGACCCAACGGTTGAAAGCCACGAAGATCCAACGGTAGGGTTTGACCCCTTGCCCGACTGGAGGATCCCTTACCTTTATTGCCTCATCCGTGAGGTGCTCCTGATAGATAAGACAGAGGCCCGACGGATCACACACCGTGCTAAGTCCTTCATCATCGTCGAGGGAGAGCTCTACAAAAAGAGCCACACCAAGGTCTTGCAGCGCTGCATCCCTACCGAGCAAGGGAGGCGGTTACTGGAGGATATCCATGGTGGGACCTATGGACACCACGCCACGTCGAGGACTCTCCTTGGAAACGCGTTTCAGCAAGGCTTCTACTGGCCGACCACCGTGGCTAATGCCAAGAAAATCGTGCGCACGTGCAAAGGGTGCTAGTACTACGCTCGGCAAACACATTTGCTAGCCCAAGCGCTCCAGATGATCCCCATCACGTGGCCATTCGTGATCTGGGGGCTTGATCTGGTTAGGCCCCTCAAGAAGGCGCCCAGGGGCGACATGCTTCTACTTGTCACCATCAACAAGTTCTCAAAGTGGATAGAAGCGCGGCCGATCACCGAGATCAGATCCAATCAAGCCATGCTCTTCTTCAGCGACATCATCCATTGGTTTGGGGTGCTGAACTCAATCATCACCGACAACGGCACATAGTTCACCGGGAAAAAATTCCTCACGTTCTGCGACGAGTACCACATTCGCGTTCACTGGGCTGCCGTGGCGCACCCCGCACGAACGGGCAAGTCGAGCATGCGAACGGCATGGTTCTGCAAGGGATGAAGCCTAGAATTTTTAATAAACTCAACAAGTTTGGTGGGCGATGGGTCGTAGAGCTTCCCATGGTGCTGTGGAGCCTAAGGACGACCCCCAGCCGGGCGATTGGCTACATGCCTTTCTTCATGGTATACGGCGCCGAGGCTATCCTTCCGACTGATCTTGACTATGGGGCGCCAATGGTCATGATGTACAAGGAGCTTGAGGCCAAGGAGTTCCTCAAAGATGCCATGGACTAGCTCGATGAAGCGTGCGACATTGCCCTCCTCTGCTCGGCCAAGTACCAGCAGGCATTACGTCGGTATCACAGCCACCGGGTGTGGGGTCAAGCCTTTAATGTAGGGTATCTGGTGCTCCATCTCATCTAGAGCAACAAGGACTACCACAATCTATCTCCGCCATGGGAAGGGTCGTACGTCATCGCGCAAGTACTCCGGCCAGGCACCTACAAGCTCAAAACGGTCGATGGCCGAGTCTTCGCCAACGCGTGGAACATTGAGCAGCTACATCGCTTCTACCCTTAGTTTTTCCCAAGTCATTAGCATGCTTATGTAAAATCATGTTTCTGAAATAAAAACACCTTTCCTTATTGGTTTAGTTATCGCTCCCTCGGATTCAAGTGGCACCCGACCCCAACAACGGCTAGGGGTCAGGCCTCACTCGGGGACTGATAAGGGAACACTCATACTCAGAAACACCTCTCGCATCCGACCCCTTCCTATGTTAAGGCCCAGCAAGTAAAAGCCGTAGAAACTAACTTCGATTAAAGCTGCGCGGACTGCTAAGGACCTACGCCCCGACGGCTATGACGCTTCTTGCTCCGCAGCATGAGATCAAAGTTTTTTCACCTGTAGCTTGAGCTGAGCTGTGCAGACCCAACATCGGGGGGGATCGGGTCATGTTAATTCACCCCACATTCAAAGTAAAAACTTGATTCGCATCACACATTAAAAAAGCACGAGTATTTAAAACGACAAAGTAAAATACTTGTTCATTACAAGGTTCATGGTGCCGTGACCCAAAGTCCATCTACTTAACTAACCCCTCCATGGGAGGACTACGCTCCCTATTCTATTTGCTAGGTGTTGGGAAAGGGGAGCCACCGCCGTCTCCATCTCCTCTAGCTCCTGGTCTTCATATCTGGGCACATAACCGTGGCTCATTGCCTCCAGATCGATGCTGTCCCCATAATGCGAATGAGCTATCACAAAGGATCGATTGACACCGGCGCAAAGAGCATCCCTCTCGAGCTGGCGCTCCCGTTCCATGATCTGGGTGATGCGCGCCATGAACGAGCTGGTCCCCTCCGCCTATGTCATGTCGAGGTCATCTCAGCCCACCACGACGGCAACAGTTAGCATACTGAGCTCGTCGCTCGCCGCCTGGAGATTCGTCTTCACATCAGCAAGCTCCTTCTCAAGGCTTTGCACCTTCACATTGGCCTAGGCTAGGCCCATAGTGAGCCCAGCAGAAATGTTCTCGGCCTCCAGCTTGCCGTCCCTCTCCTTTACGAGCTCAGCCTGGAGGGAGACAACCTTCTACTACGCATCGTCGTGCTCTCAGCAGGTCTGGTCACGCTGTCGGAAAGCCTGGTCATGCTCCTCATGAGCCGCGCTATGCTCCGGGCAAAGCCTCTTTGTGATCTAGGATAGCCCATCCCGCTCCTTGCACAGCAACTCAATCGTTGTGGCATCTTGGCTCGCCTTCATCTCTAGGGCCGTGAACCTCTCCTTAGCCTTCAGCTTCAGATCCCTTTCCCTATCAACCTCACCCAGGAGGTCGAGGATCCATTGGTGGGTTTCGGTGTCCTTCTGGAGCAGCTCATCCCAATCTTTCCTGACCCTTGTGGCTTCTTCATCATCCTCGCACGACCTCACTAATAGGTCCGCAAACGCCTTCTCGGCCTCATCGACGTCCTGACGGGCCTCTGCCACCCGCGTTCGAAGATTGTCCGCCTCCTCGGTGAGGGGAGTTAGCTCGACCACCCTCTGTAGGGTGGTAGCGAGCTATGCTATCACCTCCCTGCATAGCCACGCCTCCTCGACGAGGAGATCCTAGGCCTCCTTCTATTGACGAAGGAACTAGGACTTCCCCCGGCTGCGAGCTATAAGGGACAACAGGGATACGATGGTCAGGATATAGGAAAAAATAGAGGAAGAGAAGGGAGAGAAGCAAGACCGAGCAATACCTGGCCAGAGGGAACAATGACATTGCGCAGTGCGCCCATGGCGTTGTTCAGGGCCTCGAGCACGAATGCGACCCCTACGTTGAGGCTCTCCTGCTCCAAGCTCTCTATGTCATCATCAAGGGTGAAGAGCATCGACGCCAGGTCCTTTGGATTCATCCACTAAAGCAGGGGCACGACCCGTGTTGGCGAGCCGACGCACGCTGAGATCAGGGTTAGGGACGACTCCCCGCCGACCCCAAGCGCCGCCGATCCCTCTCACCATGATGCCTCCGTCGGGACGCCCCCTTCGGCAATGGAAGGGTTCAACGTTGCGGACATGAGCCCCTCCCCTAGCACCACGACTTCTGAGGACCCCTCGGCCATGTCCCCCTTCATCTGACCCGTGTTGGACACCGTCGCTTGATCCGCCGATGGCACGGGTCGCGCCGATACCTCAGGCGACGTTGCGGTCGTGCCCGGCTATGACCCATCTATCATGGGTGCCACCACCTTCACCTATGTCAGTGGGGTCATGACCAGCTGCGTCACCCCCGCCACGGTTGGTACCACGAGCGCGGTCGGCAGCTCTATCCGCCCCATCGTCGGCAGCAGTATCGTGGCCGTGACCGGCTGCTCCACGACCACCGAGGGCGCCTCTTGTGCCCCCATGTCCGCCCATCCCTCTGAGGGAATCGGTGTTGCCACGGGTGGCATCCAACCGACCGATGACGAGGACACACCGGTGCTGCTCCCGCCTGATTCGGGCACGACGCCAGCTAATGGTCGCCGCCCCAATTGGAAGGTGACGCTCTTCTTCAGCGCCAGCGCCAAAGGAGTTCGATGCCTATCGGCGCTACAAGGGGCGAAAACATAAGTCACAATGAAGTCCGATTAAAACAGGAAAAATAGAGCACTTGGTAGCTCACCTCGGCGCCACTAGGCGGCAGATGCGTTTGGGGGATGAACCCCTCGACCCCTGCTCCGTCTTGTCGGTACGAGGCCATTTCGAGCCCGCCCTCTGCTCCTGGCTTGCGGGGCTC
>PUID01032654.1:36198-56866 GCA_002993905.1 Miscanthus sacchariflorus | reverse complement strand
TATTATAACTTGCTTTAAATGCTTCTACGCAATTCACACACCCATTCCATGTTAGCCCTGCATCCACCAAATTATATAGTATTTATGGATAAGTTCTGTGAGTACAATACTCACGGTGGTGCCGTTACGTTATTTTGTAGGTATCTATAAGACAACGTTGGCCAAGTCATCCCATCGAAACCAGCAAAGTGGGTGAATGGCAAGAGTCCATCCTGAGTCCTCGGTGGCAACAGCTCATAGGCAAATGTGTCCACTCCTTTTCATATAAGTTTGATAATCTTGCATCTTGCTCTCGAATGTACTAATGTGATGATTGGCTGATTGCCATGTGTAAAATGATATGCTTGTTGATGTTTGCATGGGGCTGATAAGCCAAAACAAGTCTAAGCTATTATATGAGCCAGGCATCCGACAACCCAGTCAAGCCTAGGGACTCGAGAGCTCGGCTTCGTCTTGCGTCTTCTAGGTTGTTAGGTTTAGTCCGACATCAAAAATTGATGGTGAGAAAGCATAATATATAAGATGGGGTAGTCCTCACCTAACAGGCCAATCTTTTTGTTGAGTTAGGTGCGAGGTGTTAGTTGTTGTGGGCTTCAATGGACTTGGGCCTAGTGAGGTTCTGGCTCATGGTATAGTAAGCCAGGTTGGATCCACTACGCACTTTACCAAGTGGAATCAAATCCAAAAATCTAGATAATCTTAAAGTCACACATTGACGGGGAAGCCCATTAACGTCTCTAGGAGGTAACACAGGTTGTGTGTGATATGGAGAAGGAAAGATGTCAATTTAGGAGAATAAAGAAAGAAAAAGAGCAGATTGGTGTGCGTGTAATAAACAAGATTAGTATGTAGTACTAGTACCTCTAACCAGTAGGATTCGAGCATCTTGCCTGCCTCCTCACATATCCAATTGTTGTGATGGTCCCAAAGGTTCTCAATCTTGTCCAGGCCCTCAGCATCAACAATCATCTGTGCATAGACATTGATGTCACCAGCCCCGAGGTTCTTCTCTGCCTCGCCAACCTTCAAGATGTTCTCAAGACCCTCCAAACAAACTAGTAGAATATCGGAATCTAGGCAAACAAGCAGATCACAGAGTGGCTTAATGCAACCGTGGTCAACAAGGTACCTACATTTCATACAGTTGCCAGTGTTATAATGAATATTTTATGAAGCATACTATTACATATATGACAGAGCACATGAAACAGATGAAATTAAAATAAATATCTACATACTTGATATGGTCATGTGTACCACCAGAAGTAGCATTTGAAATTGCCTTGGCTGCCTCTTGCTTGATGCAAAATTCAGCAGTTTGCAGAAGATGCACCAGAGGTACGATTATGTTTGCATTGATCACAGCCTGAACCAGATGAAGGTGTTTTAGGACATAAACCAACAAGGAACGAATTCAAACAGTTAACAATAACAATGCTGAATGACGTAATTGGAAGTTATTTGCGAGAAAATTTATTGAAGCAAGTTTTCGAGTCATCCATCTGCATCTCTATCTTATTTTACGAAATATCATATGCAGCATTGTAAAAATCTGATTCACCGACTAAACTTTAAGCACACAAACCTGAATATGTTCCCTGCTATGAGCTGTGATCTTTGAGATGATACTGCATGCTTCTTTCTTAATAATGCTTTCCTCGTGGTTGCTAGTCAAGAGGTTCAAAAGGCACGGAAGGGCATGGTGATCAATGACACACTGCAGGAAGGAGAAATATGAACATAGTAAAATATGGAATGCCAATGTATGTTACCACAGTATGGAATACTATATTTGTATATAGTTCGATAAAATTAGCAAAGTTTTATTGTTATTAAGACTGACAATGAGCAGGACCAGTTATATGGACCGTCTTAAAAGTTGCGTTAACATTTTTTTTTGCGAAACCATGTAACCGGTACATATATGTAGATGCATACATACGTGCACGCACACTCATCCCTATAAACGTACGCACACACACCCTACCCCTACGAGCACCTCTGAGAGACTGAGCTACTAATTTGGATTGATAGATGTTGAGATTAACGAAATCACCATAGACGTAGTTATGAAACCAAGTTCAAAGGGCGCATAGTACCGTTCTAGTAAAAAAATACCGAACCTTAACGGTAAAAACGAGAATCGGATTTTCTCTGAAATCTCGGCCAAAAGTTTTGAAATTTGGACTAGAAATTTTAAAAATCTAAACGAATTTCATTCAAAAGAAAATAAAATTACAGGCACATAGATTTACCGAGGTCACCGGTAAGACCGAAAATCAGCTGAAATTTTGAACCCTACGTAACACGCGCAAATCAAACTATTGCCGTGGCACTTGAGGCTTGGACCCTATGGAACCATAGGAATAGATGTGCTTTTGATGTAGCTTCTCGTCCTTCCCTGCAGGCTGGCCAGCACTTCGTCAAAGAAGAGATAAGGTTGTGGTGTTTTTGTAGAGCTCAGAAGCTCATGAAAATTATTTTTTAGCAATCAACGGACAGCTGCAAAAACTAGAGGCATACAAGTTCGCAAGTACGTGCGCCAATCGCCGATACATGTGCCGAGTTTTCTTGGAGATAAAGCGTTTCTACCAGATTACATGGTCATCACAAATCAGAGAAATGATGTGGCCTACAGACGATCATTCATTGCGAAAAACTACACCATTTCTAGCATCCCAGAGCCTCTAAAGGATCGTGATCAAGACTGATGGCCAGAGTTTGGTCTTCAGGTTTCGCAGAGGGCCGGGGTAGTGTCCCAGATATCTGCACCCGCCGCTGTACTAAGTACTAACTGCCTGCAAACCGAGTGAGGACCAGAGGGAGGACATCCACGACACATCAACCGTTATGACTGCCGGGTGATGTCAGCTCATCGATTTACAAACTTTCAGCCTCTTCTCCACTACTATTGTGACGGTGGGAGGTGTTAGAGTATATTTGGATATCTCTAAATATGGTAGATTAGGATCATATAATTCTGACTTGCCTTATCTCTAAGAGAGGCTTCTTTTCCCCCAAAGTAATGTGCTTCTATATAATCCACCCACCCACGAGGCTCAACAATACAATATAATCAATCTAATTCCAACATTTCTATTGCTTCTACAGTTGTACTGATTTAAACCGGTGTGACAACACATACTCTACATCAGATTGGTTTGGCAGCAGCAAGATACACATCAATTGTAAAAAAAAGGCAATAAAAAGGAGGTTCAACCAACCAACGCCAATTCGATCTGAGTTTACCTGAGTATGCAAATCATCTCCAGCTACAATGTTACGCACCGTGCACAGGGCTGGAATGAGTACTTTGGTGGAAGGGTGCCTATATTAAAAATTCAATTAGGATAGTAGTCTTTAGAACACTACTACAGAGAAATAATTATAGAAAAATGCGCTTACTTCAGAAGTTCCACCAGGCGAGGGAGCACGCCTGATTCAATCACAGCTTGGATCTTGTCATTAGTTCCACCAGATAGGAACGAGAGAGCCCAGCAGGCAGTGGAAGAGACGTCATCATCCTGACAGTGGATGAGACGTTTCATTGCTGGCAACGATGGTTTGACCTACTCAAGCACCAACAGAATTAAATAAACCATGATCATTCAAAGAATCAAGATTGGCCACACACACAACAAAAAGAAACAACACATATTCCCGATAGAAACCTGATCAAAGATCGGTGGTGGATTCCCATTGCAGAAGGTAGCGAGTGTGGATGTGGCAATCCTGAGCATCGAGAGCTTAGCGTGCTCATTAAGCTGATGGAGCAATGGGAATAGCCCACCGTGGCCAAGCACCAGATCACGCCACTTCGGGGAGACAAAAGCAACTTTCCCCAGAACCCATACAGCCTGCAAACACAAACAAAAAGGCAAAAATAATAAAAAAGAATCTAAGCATCAATCTACTCTACTAATTATGTATATCATTCATGCCTGCTCTTGGACATCCTCGTTGGGGGAGTCGAGGAGCTTGACAAAGATGGGCACAGCACCATTCTCAACCACCACCTTGGTGTTCTCTGATGTGCCTGAGACAATGATTCTGAGTGCCCTTGCGGCCTCAAACTGCAGACAAAAAAAAAAACCCCCGAAAGGTGTATATAGCAAATTTTTCACTGGTTGTTAAAGCAAAAAATTGAAACCGTATATGATTGATCAGAGAGATTGTTCCCAGACCTGGAGTTGGGGATGGTCCTCATATGTGAGGAACTCAATGAATCGAGGCACCACTCCTGTATTGATCACCTCCTCAATCGGGGGTTTAGGCTCTAGAGAAATGTAAGAAAACTCGGTCACCAACTGACCACTTTACAACTTTCCACATCAAGTGTAAGTGTGCATTAAGAAAGAAATGTCATGCTCCCGTCTAGATTATTCACCTGGCCATGCAAATCCTAAACTTCCACATATATTGTTATCTACTAGGACGTCGAAGAATATGAAAAGGAGGCATACATCCTCTCTGTAACTTTTTTAGACCATAGATTGTCTCGACAATTACTGAAGCAAGTATACATGGATGGAACAAGAATTGCCCTAGCAGCCAGCAGAGCACTACTTAAAAACTAACATAAATACGTACTTTTGAGAGACTTCTTTTTGGAAACTTCCCAGAGCAAGCGGTTACAGCAGGGAGGAGAGTGTTTTTCTTACGGAGATGTACTAGTCACGCCAAAAGGGAAGGGGCAACAAATATTTTTGCTATCCCGCGATCCACAAGTAAATTAAGACCCGTACACTCTTGTCACTTGTTGTCATCCCATGCCTAACTAAACCCTCACAACCCTCACATATGGCTTAATTAATACTACTCAACAAATCTCCCAAATCGATCGATCTGAACCCCTAAACCTAACGTAGCTAGAAATTCTAAAAGCAGATAAGATCCGAATCTCACTAGAGAGCAGCTTCCTGAACTGTGTGGCGGCCTCCAGCTGCACGTTAGGGTCATCGGACAGCACGGCCTCGAGCTGCACACGCTGAAAAGAAATGATGCTGTAAATAATGGAATTGTCCATGAAAATGCGCAAAAATTGGATGAGACATCTTACTGTTACTAGTTGGAGATGGAACATGATAGGAAGATAAATCATAAGATTCTAATCCACATTTGCCATTATAAAAAAAATCACATAAAGTAACCCAATATCCATGTAAATTAGACTCCAATCCACTAACATGATGAAAGATAATATAAAGAAACATACTAAATTTGCATATAAATTACCCGCATCTTCTATTATTTAAAATAAAATAAAAATATCACTTCAATTCTACATCTAAATTATCAATTAGTATAAAATAAATAAACAACCACAAAGCACATCTATATATAGTTCTAAAATACTAACATATATCATTATTAATATATAGAAATTAACTAAGACATAGTAGGCATGCATGCATGAGCAATAAATATATACTTTTGTCCCATTAGTAATCATAAAAATATTCAATTAATGTATCATATACCAATGTAATTAAATGTAAGTACTTATTTTAGATAAATTTACACATTTTTCATCAAATATTATAAAATGTCTACATTCACAGTTCAATTGCAAGCACATTTTTCATCAAATATTATAAAATGTCTACATTCACTGTTCAATTGCAAGCACCATTTCTTATAAAAAATACTACTACATATATAATTCTTTGATAATGGATATTAAACATCTTAAGCATCGTGGTATAGGCTAAAATGACTATTTATGCCATTGTTGTAACTAAGAATGTTGTATGGGACCTAGAATTTATGTTTTTTAAATAAAATTCGAAGCGAGAGTTTTTAGTAAAAGATTTAATAAAAGTCGAAATGAAATTTTCTAATAAAACATTTAATAAATTTTGAAATGAGATTTTCTAATAAAAGTTATAGTAAACACTAGAATTTAACTTAATACATAGATAAAAAAATTACAGCAATGAATAAGATAAAAATTGGAAAGCCAAAATTTAGATTGTTGGCGTCATGACACTTATGTTCCCTGTGATTCTAGCCTACGAGGGAGCATGAGTTGATGAACTACTGGATTACTAATTTAAGTTATGAATAATGTATTAAAAAGCAACACAATCAGAATTCATTAGCTAATGGTATTAGAGTTATTGTGGAGTATGTTGAAAGTGGCTAGTTGCTGTTTTAGTTGCTTTACGGTTCCTATTAATTTCCTACAAGTCATGTGTGCTACAATAAACAAGTATGACAACAATTATTTTACTGGATAGTACCGATCATAAGGAAACTAAAAAGGTTGCTTTCGTAACAATTAGATTAAGAATGTATTTAAAATGGATTTTACAATTTATGCACAAATGAATACTTTTGGCAAAAAGGAAAAAAACACCCCTCCAACAACTTAGTAAAACAACTCCTTAAAAATAAGAAGTTGCTAAATCTTCCGTCCAACTTGTAACTTTTCGCGCTTGATAGAAACTCCGTATCTACCATGGTTCCCTGTTTTCCCTCGACTCCCACACCCCTTGCGCCCTGTTTCACGTTGTGCGAGTCGTGTTGTTCTCGACTCCTACCACCGCCACCGTGAATGACAGCAGTGACGAACCTTCGTAGGCTCTCTATTGCATGCACAGTACTCTCTCCAATACGAATTTACTCATTTGTTGCATCAGCTGGTACTCCATATGTTAGCATACGCAATGTTGCAGTGACTCTTTGGAAGCAACTTAATCCAAGGGCCGACGCCTGCTGGCTGGGCAAAGAGGGGTGGCGCGTCTGCTAGGGCAGTCGGTGATGTCTGCTCACGCGAGGCTGGAGACGGAGCGACGGGATGCCGTGCGGACCTGGAACCGCACAAAACAATATGTGTGCCTTTTTGGTTTTGAGGAAGTTCATATACGAAACTATTGAAGAGGGAGAAAAAATGAGGTTGCTACTTATTTTGTTAACTTGCTAAAGTCATTGTTTTATCAAGTAAATTATAGGAAACATTTGGACATGCTCTTATGGATTTTTTACAACCCTTTCACCGCTTGGATACTTTTAATATGTCATTTGCTGGTCAATGCTCATACGATTTTTCTATTATTTTTAATTTAATAGTATTTATAATTGAGCAACAAACTATTTCCTTGTTTTACCCCATCTTCCCAGCCACTATATATCTGGATGTGTGGGCCTAGGGCTCATGCAAAACCGGTGGCGAGCGTTTGGCTAGAGATAGTATAGGCTGGCACTGGGAGTTCCAACATGCAAAGGTGAACTCGAATATAGGATTCTTGCCAACTGGAGGCGAGCTCAGCGGCGGCGATTACAATCTTGGCACTGATAATGTGGAGTGTGGTCCCATAAAGAATACTAGTACAATTCTAGAAAGGAGGTGCTATCTTTAAGGCCGTCCATGCATTAAGTATTTAGGCTAAGGCTAGTCTCAATAGGGGGTTTAATGAGAGTTTTAATAGGATTAGATAAATTGATGGTTTAATGAGAGTTTTAATAGGATTAGATAAATTGATGTGACATAGTATTAATGAAAAGAGAGATGATAAAAGTTTCATAGGTATGAAATTTGTCTACAGTGTTTCCAACAGATGGGTGTCTTGAAAACAGTGAGGTGAAATCCTCACGGGCCTAACAAACCAATCCAAGTCATAGGGGTACGTAGAGAGCACACGTCATCTTCAATATTCACTAATATGTCCTAAAATTACTGTGTTGCATTCTTTGCGGGAATCTATAAATTTAAACTGAACCCAGGGTTGACATTATACTGTAGCGTAATATTTAATTAATCATTTTGAAACAATATTCAAATTGCTTTTATTAGTTATATGCTCAAAACTGATGTTACAGGAACAAAGGAGAAATGAAACAGTATGGATTAGGGGAATATATATAGAAAGAAACAGAGCAGCTTGTTGTGCCGCGTGCGTATGGATGAGCAATTAAGATAACTATGCACGGACGCAGTACCTCTTGGTTGGTGATGTCTGTCTTCTCGGAATCATAAGTGGTGGTGTCAAAGTCCTGCAAAAGAGAATATCAAGGGCGTTAATTGGAGGTAGGCCGGTCTCGGTGAGAGTTTCATTTACATTTAATAGTCTGCCACACATGCATTTTTGATGATATGGTAGTGTTTTAATGAAGAGAGAGAAGAAATGAGTTTCATGGGGATGAAACTCTCTTGGCACGATTACTAACTCTGTATGAGTCTTAGAATTAAATGTCTATGAAACCATGGAATGAAACTTTGCATTGAGAGTGAGTGTTTCATCCAAGTTTCATTTCATTCTATATGACATGGCAGTATTGGAGACAACGCAATGAAACTCTCCACTGAGACTGGCCTTACGGCCATGCTAAGGAAAAAAAGTGATCTCTGCGATCCAAGTTATAAGTCATGCATTTTAATTTTGTTACAAGTCAAACTTCTCTAAGGAAATTAAAACAACCGCTCTCTGTGATCCAAGTTTGCAAGTAAAAAATTCTATAATTGTATCGAAATTCTTAGAAAAAAATGTTAGCAGCCACAACACAAAATAAATACACTATCATGGCACGGTGGATTTAATGAAACAAATTTGATTTTGTAGGTGTTAGTGTAGTCTTCTTCTATAAATTAAACTTGGTTCATAAAGTTACAGAAACTTGACGACTTATTATAAGGACAAATTAAATAAGAAATAAACTAGGGTATATTTGGAATGTAGGGGGTACCTGGACTGTAAACTGACCAAATCTTCTGATATCAAGGATAGGATGGTTGAGATGGATGTCGACTGCGCGCTTGGCTGCTGCTCTCACGACCACCTCCATTTCCTTCCTTACGATGACATCCCAGCGGCTGATCCAAACAGTGACTTTCTCGAGCAAAGGGAGGTACTGCCAGCTACCAAAGTCCAAGTCGAAGTTGGTGCCCTTAAGGGCCCACAAATCAACGTGGACGTCAACAGATTCAAGGCACGGCATAGCTCCCTGTAGATGCGTCAGCAGGACATTTGTTTTGTAGGACCTCAATTTGGGGAAGGCATCAGCATCAGCAATGGTATGACGGTAGACCTTGTGCAGATTAAACACAAACAGGCTGAGAAAACGGAGCTCTAGGAAAGTGCCAAGGATTTGTAGATCATGCGCCTCCACAGAGTTGAGACACATGTCCAAACTGGCGAGATGCGGAAGGGGTGATGGCCTGAGCCACGCAGGCAGCAGTCCACGGGAATACAAATGGGTATTATGTAGGAGCAGATTACGAAGCTGTGGAGAGGGCGAGAAGCTTCCCCAGTTGGGTTCCGCCTCAGACGACGACTGATCTCCGCCGCCATGCTTATTAGGCTGTTCTGCTGAAAAGAAGATGAGGTAAACGGCGTCGTCATGCTCAATCTCTAGGTCTTCCATTTTATGCAGGTTGCTTAGAGACTCCACTAAGACTTTGTTCAAGCTGTCACTTAACCCGGATGCGTCCATATGAAGCACCCTTAGCCCTGTCAGCTTGCCCAGCTCTTTCACGATGTTTTGGGATTCTTCCACAACTTTGTGCAACCGCAGATCTTCCAAGCACGTTAGGTTTCCCATCCCATCTGGTAATCTGCTTACGCTGGACCCACATCGCAAGCACTTGAGCTGTCTTAGCTGAATAAGACTCTGCGGCAACACCTTTACCCTGGTTTCCCTCAAGTCTAGTGTCTGCAAAAATCTTAAATCCCCAATTTCCATCGGCAGCTCACGGATAGGGGTTTCACGTAGTCCAAGGTATCTCAAGTGAAGCAACCCCGCAATAATATTAGCCTTCTTCTTATCAACAATAGGAGGATGAACCTCCCCCTCCTCCTCCTCCCCAGTAGTGCAATACTCTAAGGATAGGACTCGTAAAACCTTAAAGCTTAGGAGTAATGGCATCATACTCAAACGGCACCTGGTAGCACTAAATGACCTAACTTTTGGTTTGCACCACATGCTAATGTTAGCCAGCTGGTCATGCTGCTCCAAGACTCCTCTCTTGTTATGAACAGCTAGTCTACGAGCATCCGTTTCATCATCATATTCACAAGATAGATTTTGGTCACCACCATCCAGTATAGTAACAAATTTCTCTTCTTTCACCACGTCACGAATCATATCAAGCACCATGTCATGAACATGACAAGCATATATGGTGCAACCATCTCTTTTGAACAAAGCAGGCTGGATCACACTTCTATTGAGAAGCTCGTTGAAGTACCTCTCTCCAACCTTAAATAACGCTTTCTTTGGTTCTTCTTGAACAAAGCCTTCGGCTACCCACATCCATACCAATGTGTCTTTCTCAATCACATCGTCTTCTGTAAATGTGCACACATACACTAAGCAGGTCTTCAAATAACATGGTAAGTCAATGTAGCTATATGACAAAATCTTCCTTGTGTTCTCGACATCTGTATTCCCTTCATCGTCCCCAAATCCAATAGAGTTGCAGACATTAGGCCAGTCCTCCCTTTCTTTTCCAGCCAATAAACTAGCTATTGTGATTATAGCTAATGGTACACCACCACATTTCTGTAAAATATATTTAGTAGACTCCTCCTCTGCTGGATCAAAAGTGCAGCATGTGTCTTTACGATCAAGAAATATTTTTCTGAATAGTTCCTTTGAGTGATCGTAAGGAAGTGGTTTAAGCTCACAAACTTCACCACTGTACTTTGCGACTTGCAAATCGCGAGAGGTTGTGATTATTCTACTTCCTTGGTCATTATCTATCAAAGCAAGTTTAATTATTTTCCACGTTGCTGTATCCCATATATCATCAATAACAATTAAGTACCTATATTCACATGACAACACAAGAACCATGAGTAAATTGATAAAATTATCTACGTTTCTATGGAAAAACATAAGCATGATAAATCGTTTCACATTGGATTTAAAATGACATAATTATTCAATACGGGACAACTTCGCCAAGCAATTAAGATCCACTATTGGAAACCGAAACATTCCTGTGGATGAGAATTTTTTATGGTTTTGGGACTAAATAAAAGGAGAGGAATGGAACCTACTGATGAAAAACGCCCAACAACTTCCCTTTACTATCCCATGTCTTAATTAAATGTTTGCCAATGTGCGCCAAATCTGTAGCTCTGCTAGTTAAGTTCTTGTGGTGGAACCTGTCCTCCCAGCGGGTTCGGATCTCCGACTAAATAGGGATGCTTATAACTATGGCTAATTATTCTCTCAGTGGTAGGTGATGATGTGCCCTCAACAACAAGCCACTATGGTGATTAATTAGTTAATAAAACAATCAAGATATGGCTATCTAATTTTTGCTCATAAAGAGAGGGTGTACATTTGTGTTCAAAGGGATATGGGGATACGTGAATGTATATGAGGGATAGGAGGGGGCTTTGGAAAGGAAACTACTCACTGGTACAACAACGATTTTTGTCAATGCCAGATATTTTTTTCGCTGATGGTTTATAAAGAACATGTGTCAGTGGAAATAGAACTATGGGCCCATGTCTATGAAACCCCAATGGAGATACATTTCTACTGGAGGATTTCCTAAGGTTACTACCAGTACAAAATCCTCTATTTATATTGATGGTAGGATTAAGACAACTGCCAATGTAAATTTAATTTATACTCGTGGTTTTTTTAAGCCTACCGTTAGTGTAAATCTAGGATTTGTACTAGGGGTAACCTTAAGAAAACCGCCTACACTGACGGTTTTTTAACTTGCCACCAGTACAAATAATTTATTTATTTTTTGAAAATTTCAAATTACACTTACGGGTTTTTAACCTGCCGCCAGTACAAATAATTTAAAATTAAATTGTTTTGAATTTTTCAAATGACCCTGGATAGAGCAATGACCTAAACCAAAGTTGCAGTACTCAAAAAAATATGCAACTCTGTAGTTGACTACATTTTCATTTGAAATCATTTAGAATCCAAAAATTCTATTTTAAGACTAATGGTTTTAAAATCAATATTTTTATGATTTTCTAATGACCTCGGACGAAGAAATGACCTAAACTTTCTGGTTCAAACTTTTTTTATTTGAATTCATTTAAGGTATCAAATATGGAATACAATATTCACTAAAATAAATACAAAAGGAATGTATCATGGATTACAACATTCGCTAAAATAAATACAAAAGGAATGTATCAGCCACTTATAGTTACACAAGTGCCTCTAAGGTGTAGTGGTAAGGAAGCAATACACGAGGCCGCACCGCACGTATTTTGCACAAAAAATCATGTGACTTATAAAGCGCAGCCACGAGGGATTGATTGGGGTGGGGCTTGTTCCAAGTTAAAAATTGGTTTTTGGGCTTTTTTGGCCTGATTTATGAATTCTGCTGTACAACATCATTTATATTAGCGGTTTGTGTAAGCATGCCGTCAGTGTAAATCGATTTACACTGACGGTAGTCTTATGTCAAATGCTAGTGGAGATCAATTAATTGCCACCAAGTAGAGTTGTTTTCTGTACTAGTGATATTCTACAGTTGTAAAATAAATTTAACACAGGTGCAAACTGGCCACATCTTTCCTTCTATTGGTAACAGATCCCACGTAGGTACTAAAATAGGGTATGTCAGATTGTTTATCACGAGATCAACTTACATTACATCATACATATTAAACAATTTTTTGGCATGAATTTCCATACGTGCTCTAATATGCCAAAGAATTGATATTTATCATTCCACATTTAATTATGATGCCCAACAGTTTTTGCTTGAATTTCACACGTTCTAACGTGCTGAAGCATAAACAAGTATCAAAGTGGCATGTGGTGCAAAAGCTTTTTAAAAGATAAAATGATACATGTGTCATAATGGGATAACATTTCGAGAGAGATTTTTTGTTTTGAAAGGGGATTTTTCTAGATAGTAGAGCTAAACAAAGTATTTAATTTTAAGCACAATTCACTTGCACAACAAAGCTACATGAACTTTCAATAAATTATGCAGCACAGTAAACTGGCCAATGACTATCATTAGGTGGTTCGTGCACACCGTACCTCTTTTATTGATTGATTTAATGATACTAATGGGGTACTTTAGATGCTGATATATTTTCAAATAAATCTAGTGAAACCAATGATTGTTTGACTTGTGGAAAAAATCTAGAAATAGCTATATATATTTTTGGGATGGAGGGAGTAAAAATATCAATACATAGGTTAGTATATTGATAATAAATGAGTTCTACTGCAAGGCGAAGCCTAACATGTTTGGCTGAAGACTAAGTTTCCCAAATGTTCACTGAAAAGCACCGCCACAAAAGCTATTTTTTTTTGGAAGACAGCCTCTTTGATTAACAGAGACGGACATGTCTATCACCATCTCTGTAAATCGATTTTCAGAGATGTGCATCTTCTCTATTAACAGAGGAGGCCATTCTAAAGGTCCGTCTCTAAAAATCAATTAACAGAGGCGACCATCTTAAGAGACCCTTTGTTAAAAATAGTTGCATCAAAAAATAATTTATAACTTTTCCATATGAACTTGAATGAAGACAAACTTTATATCAAAATTATAGCTCTTGACGTGATTTACAACTTTATAGTTGAGAAGTTTTTATTTGAAATTGTTTAGAGTCCTAAAATACTGTTTTAAGTTTACAGATTTTAAAATTTAAAATTTAAATTTTTGAACGATCTTAGAAGTTGACATGGTCAATAATTGTAGTTTTCAATACAATCTACAACTTTATAGTTAAAAGTTTTTGATTTGAAGTTGTTTAGGGTCCTAAATATGTGTTTCATGTTCATATATCTTGAAGTTCAAAATTTAGAATTTTCAAACGACCTTAAATGTTCACATGGTTAATACTAAAGTTGTAGTAGCTGACCCGATTTACATGTTTGTCGTTGATAAGTTTTTTATTTTCAGTTATTTAGTGTCTCAAATATTTATTTTAAATTCACATATTTTGAGATTCAATTTTTTGAAATTTTCAAACAATCTTAGGTGGAGACACGTCTTATACAAAATTTGTAGTGCTTGATAAGATTTAAGACTTTGTAGTTGATTTTTTTTTATTTGAGTTCATTTAGTAGCCAAAATATTCAATATAAGATTACCAAATGCTAATACAAAAGATAGCGTCCTATATATATATATACACTAATAAATGAGTGTGTGGTGCGGTGCTAGGGACATATTTTGTGTGAATAGTAGTTTGCAGAATCGAGTCTTGAGAAACTCCTTTTTTTTTGTTTTCTGAAAACCATTAACAGAGGCGGGTATCTTAACGCGCACATCTCTGTGAATGGCATTAACAGAGATGGGGATCTTTTGCCCTCCTTTGAAAATGGCAGATTAACGATGACCATTTGCCAGAGGTGGACGCGTTGCCCATCTCTGAAAATATATTTTGACCACCTTCCAAAATTATTTTTGTAGTAGTGATGTAAGACTTTTGCACCTAAAAGTTTCCCCAAAAAATCAGACTTAGTTCACGGTTTGAGTCAAAATTTGATGGTTTGAGCTTGGATAAATGGTGAAAGGCCGGCTGGCAGAGTGAGCAGGGCCGCAGGGGTGTTGGCAAGGATTGGTTGGGTCACTTGTGTGAAAACCAGCAGAGACGCATAGCACTATCATCAACACAGAATATCAATAGTCATCGTCCACTATATTATGGAGATTTTATTTTAGACGGAGGTTAAAAAAGTGTTCCATTTAAAGCATAGTAATAATTTACTTGGTGTACAGCAAATCTACCTGAGCTTTTAATAAAATATGCGTCTTAAAAAAGCTTGCCATTGACTATGTATCATTAGGTACGGTGGGCCGTGCACATACCTCTTGTACTTAATGACACGTAGAAGTTCATCAATGAGATTATCTTCGTTCCATCTTCTATTGTGAATGTCTGCATATTTTTCCTGGTCAAGTTTAAGGAGAATGTCCCCTAGAACTTTCTTCATGTCAGGATTACGACCCACTGCCACAAAAGCATTGAGATCGAATTTCGCTTGAAGCTTGTCATACACTGCTTTGGCGAGAGTCGTCTTGCCTAAACCACCATGTCCAAAGATAGATATAATCTTGAGCTGCTGTTTGGGCACGCCACCATCCGTGCCCATGAGCCTCTCTGCTAGATGGTCCCGTGGGTCATCAATACCAACAAGCTCCTTGTTGTACAAAGCCAAAATGCGAGGGACGACATCAGTAGCGCGTGTTGGAGCCACAAAATCGCCGACCTTCCAGGGGGCCAAGTCCTTAACACGCTCCATGATATCTTGGATCGTCTCTTCGAGCTCCCCACAGCCATCCTGGTTGGTGTCGGTGATAGGCCCGGAGCCACCGTCCTTGCGTAGCAGTAAGTCGTCGACAACATCCTCTATGTCGTAGGAGAGCTCCCTCACTTCGGAGGCCCATTGCTTATCCTGTGGATCAAGCTGGTCCTGCTGCGCCTCTGACACCTTGCGCAGGGAAGCCTGCATCTTACTCAGCAGTCTCTCAAGAAGTTTGAAGTCTTTCTTCATACTTGCTTGCAGAGCTTGCCCAGGCTTGAGGAGTTTGCCCAGCTTGGGGAGCAGGCTTGCCATGGGCCCTGCGACGAGATCCACGGTTACTCGGCCCTGTGCTTTTGGTTGGTAGCTCACGTTGGTAGCTAAAGTGATTTGTAGTGGGTTGAAGCTAAGGCGAGTGGTAAGTCGTCCTCGTCGCGCATCCTGATCCAATCATCCAACACAGAATTACGAAGTGGTAACTGATAATAATTAGACTAGTAATACATGCATATACGTGTGTACATAATATACCTCGGAGAGTGACACATCATCGGCCTCCGCTAGGGGTTTCTGAAGTGACGACTGATCCACTTGCGGTTTCTCAGTCTCATCATTTACTACAACCGTCAAATTCACCTCATCAACCACTTTACCGGCCTCCCTTTTGAACATGTGTTTAGTGATATCCTCGTCTTTAAGATCCTCCTTCACTTTCGTGCTCTTCACGATGAACTCATCGACAGGACGGCGGATATCTCGCGGCGTCGCCTCTGGCTCTTCCATGCCTTCCAATGTAATCTTCACCTGCTTATGCCCACATCCTGGTGGCACAATTCCTTTGTTAGGCTCTATGCAGTACTGCAGTTTCCTTAGTGTCCCTTTTTCTTGCGAAAACTCCTTTGTTTTTTTCTTGATTTTGAAGCCAATGAAATTAGATGTCACGTTGGTCAGCTCAACCAGCCACGATATTTGCTTGTTAAGTTCAGAAGAAGCAAAATGTAGCTCCACCGGCTTAATCCACAGCATATCATCATCTGAAGAAAGGCTTGCCTACGGGAAACCAGATATATATATGCATTATTGTTAATTACTTTACTACAACGAAGATATAAACCTGATAGAACATATATACTGTTTTTCTGTTAATTGAATTTGCATGGTCTTAGTACATCAAGATGTCCCAATCACTACTACAGAAATGATTTTTACAAACAGTATTATCACCGCCGATTCAATTAAAACGTCAGCGGGCTTGGGCGTGGAGGTTAGGCAGTAGCGGCTTGCCTCAATGGCCCGAGCTTCCAAGGGCAGTGGCGGCAGCGGCTTTCAAGGGTGGCGGTAGATCTAGTTGGCGGCGGCATCTTCCAAGGGTGGCGTTACGAACATCGGGCAGCAGTAGTGGCGCGGCCGGCTGCCGGGAATTTTTTTTTATCTTTTTAATCAATTATCACTGCCGGTTGCTGTCCACTTTCACCGCCGCCTTGTGAAACCGGCAGTAAAAGGGGTTTGGGCCCAGCGATAATGAAATTTCTGTACTAGTGAATCTCTAGGGAGCAAACTTTGGAAGCTGAGTGGCTTTAAGGGCCCGTTTGTTCGTCTCCCACAACTTATATAAGCTGCCTTATGGCCTAAGGATAGATAGAGAAGTAAAACACCAGCCAACATGCCAAAATAAGATGAAATAAGCTGCTTGCTTTAGCATCTTAGAGAGTGTTTTATCCTCTTGCTCTTACTTGGGCCACAATCTAGCTTATATAAGCCCGGAAGGGAGGGGGTATGCTCTATAAAATAAGAGTTGTTTTTTTATGAGATATCTCACTAGTTAGGATGTACTAAGATTTGGAACCACTTACTTACCAAATCCCAAGTTATAATTTTAATACATTTTGGTACTTCATTCGTTTCAAAATGTAAGGAGTGCAAAACTCAAGTACGGTCTCTAAAACTACACTTTGACTATTAATTTCTCTTATACAATATATAATGTTTTTCACACAAAACTGTGATCATAACAAAATACTTGCACATGTGAATCCAAATACAAAGCATTGCTGTAACAAAATTTATGTCATGTGAAGCTAATTATTGGTTGAAGTACAAGGTTTAACTTAAGATGCATGCATGCCTTACAGAATAAAAAAATAGAATGAGTACCTTTCTAAAGACTGAAAAAAATTCTAAAAATAAAAGTTTTGTTTTAGTTCCTGTGCCATGGGGTGTTCCACAACAAAGATGTGATAACCTTATTGAAAGGAAAGGGTAGCCCCGAGAGTGTCATTTTTCACAAAAAATGAGATTATTTAGCACTTCTCATTTGACTAGCATATGTTATTATTTTACTACTCCCTCCGTCCCTATTTAAGTGTTGCCGTGGGATTCGTGTCAGTCAAACTTTCTCAAGTTTGACTAAGTTTATAGAAAATATTAGCAACATTTATATCTCCAAATAAATTTATTATGATAATAAATTCAACGATCTATCTAACGATACTCTATAAGTATTAATATTTTCTTTTATATATTTAAGCAAAGTTAAGTATGTTTGATTTTTTGGAAGTGAGAACGACAGATAAAAAGGGATAGGAGTATGTTATGTACGTTCACTTTTAGTGTGCTAGCTTGAAAATCCAAAATCACGATCTGACCAATATTGTTTCTAAAAATTTATGAACTCTGTGCCATGAAATGAAAAAAGTCTACTTAACCCCCCAACCCATTGGTTGTTGTCTACTGCATCCTCTTACTTATAAAACCATGTATTTTAAACCTTAAACTATTGAAAACCGTCAAATAACCCTCTAAGACGGTTTTAAAAGTTGTTTTGCCGATGTGGCATATTAAAAAGTCTACATAACCCTCCTAACATATCAAGAGTTGACTATATAACTCCCTCAACTATAACACCTAATATTGTAACCCTTAAAGCATATAATAATATTCAAATGACCCCACGGATTTTCTTGTAGGGCTGTTTGGATATGGTATCCCACCACTGTGGCCTAAGCACCCATGCTTGCATAGAAGCCCATCGGCTGTTGTAACACCCTCGGTGTTACACTGTAAATTATTTACTAAAATATGTCATGAGCATCATATTTATGTGATAATGCATGTAATCAAGTGTGTAGATCGATTTCCGTAACTCAAAACGATCGACGGAAATGCGAAACGAAAGTTTATTTGATAGTTATGTTGTATCACTTAGGGTTTAAAACCAATTTTTATTAAGCAAAAGTGTTATAAAACATATATGTGACACCTTAATAAAGTTTGAAGTACACATATTGTAGGAGATAGTGCAACTTTTGTTTTAACGATATAGTAACGTTAGCTAGCATTTCAAATAGCTTGGGAATCGAATTTGAAGCAAATCCAACCCCAAGACGTAGTCGATTTCTTAAGTCTGAAAATGGATGGACAAAGCTATGTTTGGTAATTTTTATACACAATTAGGGTTAAGGGGCGGTGTTGTATTATGGCTTGTTTTAGTAGCCTAATATACCCTCTTAGGTATAGTAAAGGTGGTTTGGGAATTGGATCAACGGTTTAGGTTTCTCGAGCGCTTTAAAAAACATTAACAGCACGTTCTCGGCCTGTTTCTCTGGTTGAGCGCGATCACCAGCACCCGGGGACGCGACGTCGCCGCATTGGGCGTACTGCGCTCGCGCGTTGGTGCGCTCGGCTGCCACGTGGGCCTGGCCTCCTTGCCGATGTTGCCGCGCTGCTGCCCTAGCCGCGGCCTGGCCGCCTTGGGCTGCCACCGTGTGAAGCCATGGCTGCCCGACTCATCCCGTCGCGCTGCCCCACCGCCCGCTGCCACTGCCGTCGCGTCACCGTCCCGCTCTCGCCTACCGCTGCACCGTGCTGCACCTCTGGTTCGCCTAGGCGTTGTGCGCGCGGGGCCTGACCGTCGTCGCCATGCCAATTATGGCACTGCGACCGCACGGGCCATGCCGGTCAGGCGCACACGTCCGTCGGCTAGTGCCGGCGAGTGGGCCTCTTGGTCTCGCTGCTCGCGTCCTGCCAAGGCATGGACGAGTCGAGCTCATTGACGCATCATCTCTCTCTTTTCCTCTTTCCCCCTCTGTTCCTCTCTGTCGCCGCCGTCGCCTTGCGCCCACGAGTGCGCCAGAGATAGATCACCTCTATTCAATTCGTCACGTTCACACCTCTGCCTTCACGTCTCCTCGTCGTCCGACCCATCACCGCCTTAATGATGGCCCGGCCAGGAGCCAATTTGGCATCTTCCCGCTGGTATGCCATTAAGGTTGCGCCGTGGCCATGACCGAGGGCAGGCCTCCCATCTCTCCACCCGAGCCAAATTGCCCGTGCCTATAGGTGTGCCTTGCCTTCCTCTTCGCCATGCGTGCCTTGGTTTAGTCGCTACCAGCTCCACCACACCGCTGACTCGACCATGCCATCTCGGAGCGCCGCCGCATCCCACCACCCACACATGGCCAGCCCGGTTTGGGGAACCCGGCCAAACCATCACCATAGCCGCAACCAGGGTATGATAGTGACGCTATAGCATTAGTGAGTTCTCCCCGCGGTGGCTGAGGGTGGCCGACAGGGTCGAGCCATTGTCGCGCATGGTCGCGCGCCGTGGTCGCCACTTCCGCATGCTCCGCCGCTCCTATAACCTAGGCTAGTATAGGCGCTAGGGTTGTTGACGGGGGTTGGCCTGTTCATGGAGCTAGCGCGGGTCTCAGCTGGGCAGCGTGGCCGTCCAATGCCATCGTCGCCGCCAGCGCGCGCGAGGGAGGCCGAGGGCCTTGTCGATGTAAAGAAGAGGAAGTCCTGAGGGTTTCGTTGCAAAGTCATAGTCTGTTGAAATAGTGCACATAATGTTAGTAGTATTCTCGGGGAACGCGAGGGCGTTTTTACAAGTTGGTCGGCGTGCGCATGGGCTCCCCCGCCGCGGGCCGATTGCGCGCGTGGGCCGTGCGGATGGGTCGCATGAGGATTGGTTTTCCTTCTTCCAACAAATTAGCAAATGTTTTTCTAATTTAGTTTTGAGCTGATCTTTGAAAAATTATAGTAAATTCTGTAGGTGTCCAAAAATAGTGAAATAACATTTGTTAGGTTCATAAAAATATGATCTATCTGTTGGTGTAGTTGGTTTACATTTATCTGTGAGAATGTTGATTTAATTAATTCATTTAGGAAAGCTTAGCATTATTTAGATTAATATTTGTAGGAATTTTTGTGACAAATTGGTAATAGCTTTGACCATAAAATTTTTATAGTAGGTTCATTGTATAATTATGTACTCACTGTAATTTTTGTAACCTTGGAATATGTTGAGAAATATGGTAGCTAAGTACTCTTTGTTGTAGTATATAGGAAATCATTAATGAGAGTAAGAATATATTTTGGTTGCTAAGTATCACTTTAGGTGAAACCCTGCTGGTTTGATGGTAATGATGATTAGCTTGGCATCTTAGCCATTAGAGTTAGCTTAATAGTTTGATAGATG
>PUID01032654.1:12671-27816 GCA_002993905.1 Miscanthus sacchariflorus | reverse complement strand
CAAAGTTTTATAACTTTTCGAGATCTACAACTTTGGTTTTGATCATTTCTCCATCCGAGGTCATTTGAAGAATTTAAATTTTAAATATGAGAAATTCAAACATAATTTTCTATGGATAGATGATTTTAAATAAAAAAAGTTGTCAACTACAAAATTGCATAACTTTTTGAGGTCTACAACTTTCATTTTGGTCATTTCTCCATCCGAGGTCGTTTAAAAATTCAAATTTCAAATGTGAGGAAATTCAAACATAATTTTGCTTGGATAGATAATTTTAAATGAAAAAGTTGTCAACTACAAAGTTGCAAAACTTTTTAAGGTCTACAACTTTTGTTTTAGTCATTTATCCATCCGAGGTCATTTGAAAAATTCAAATTCAAATGTGAGAAATTCAAACGTAATTTTCCATACATAAATGATTTCAAATAAAAAAGTTGTCAACTACAAAAGTTGCATAACTTTTTGAGATCTACAACTTTTATTTAAGGTCGTTTTTTTCTATTCGAGATTATTTCAAAAATTCAAATTTACTATTCAGCTTATATTTTTAGAGGCGGCTGGAAATATGGCCGCCTCTAAAAATTGATTTCCAGAGACGGTTGAAAATAGAGCCGTCTCTAAAAACAAGGGCATTTGTAGAGATGGCTAGAAACAACAACCGCCTCTACAAATATATTTTTAGAGGCGGCTCGTTTTGGAGGCCACTATAGAGGCAGCTCTATATTGACCTGCCTATAAAAAAAATCTCCCATCTCCGAAAATCATTTTTATAGTAGTGAATGCAATAGGGTATTTACAAGCTCTGCATCGTTTGGTGGTATATAAGCACCCCATATCCTTCTTGCTGTCTATTGTTGCTCAAGCTAATCTTTAAATATTACGCATTATTATCTAGTAGAAAACAAGTTTTACCTTGTAAACCACTCCGAATCCACCCTGACCGATTATTCTCTGTTCGCAGAAACCTTTCGTGATGCTTGCTAAAATTTGCAACGGCAGATCCTTGGGTTCCTCGCTTCCAGCAAGTATACGCTCCAGCTGCAGGATACCTTCAGGTTCTACATTTCTGTCCCCCATACTTCATTCCATGAAGACGGTACGCTTCCAAAACTAGGGGAAAATTAAGAATAATTAGCTTGATTGGGACGTCGTTGCAGAAATCCTAGCCAATTTGCATTGTGAGATACTATGACTCTATGAGAGGTATTCAATCGATCATGTGCAGTGATAATATACAGGATATAGCTAGAACAGTAAGGACCAGTAGTTGAGCTGCAAGATGTACTGTATATAAGTAGGATAGCGCCCAAGCTGAAACTTTACGGAGCCAAGAAAGGTGGTGACAACGGAAATATGACTAGCGTCACAAAATGAGCACAATTAACCCCACTAAAGGAACAAAATATTTATGTGAATAAAATTATAAAAAGAACACAAGCTTTGATGAGCGTCAATTAGGACTAAATGGGAGAAGGCCTTCAGGTGTTTAGGGATATTGGGAGCTAGCAGAACTAAGTACTCTCCCATCCCAAAGAAGAATGGAAATCTCGCTTCCTCATGAGTCAAATAATCTTAAGTTTGACTAGATCTATAACAAATAATATCAACATTTATATCTTCAAATAAATTTATTATGAAAATATATTCTAATATTAGTAGTTTTTTAATATATGTTTGGTTAAATTTAAAATTGTTTGATTCCTAATAAAATGAGATTTCCATTGTTTTTAGGAGGGAGGGAGTACCGTACCAGTCTATTCGAAGATCGATGCTTGCCCTCTATGCTCTTTATGTGACCTGCTGTGCAGATGTTGATGTCATCAAGCCGTGCAAAAAGCAGCTTGCGAAAAAAGAAGTTTTAAGATGTGGACCAGAG
This sequence comes from Miscanthus sacchariflorus, assembly GCA_002993905.1. Taxonomy (NCBI): domain Eukaryota; kingdom Viridiplantae; phylum Streptophyta; class Magnoliopsida; order Poales; family Poaceae; genus Miscanthus; species Miscanthus sacchariflorus. Next base: position 25,940 of record PUID01032654.1, on the reverse strand, counting down.
AGCAGGAGCGTATGTGCAGCAGCTGGAAGATGAATTCTTTCTCAGGACAGTTTAGATCTGATGAACGTATGTATTTGAAAGCTAGTAACTGAAAAAGAAACCAGATCCGGAGAATTACATACTAGTAGAAGTAGCGTGGATAATATACACCAAGATAAGATTGAGCCGAGCAGATTATCTTAGGCGCTACACACAGCAATCAAATGTATGTATTCGTGAAGGACAAATTAAAGGTATACGGGACACATATAAAACGAAAAAGACAGAACAGTATACATTTGTAGAGCAGCATTTCAGTAAACGCTAACAAGGAATCCTCGAAATGAGCACAAAAAAATCCGAGAAGAATAAATGAGCATAAAATTTTAGTTAGCGTCACTAGTATACTAACCTTAACCTGCAAGAGAGGAGGCCTTGAAGAGTTCAGACCTCCAGGGGTACTGGACTAGAATGAAGACCAAGAGTCCAAGGTTGGGGAACAAGGAGGAACTATAGGAAGAAGGAAATATTTCATGATACCCCTTACATATTTTCCAAATTTGGGAAGCGCCTCATGTCTTATTTGTGGTGAAGTATGTTTAAGATGGCAAAGAATGTAAAAAATACTTCACAGGTACCGAGCAACTGTGGAAAACAAGACGAGCGCCTCATCCGACAAGTATGTATTATATAGAATTAAGCTGGTCCACGATCACTAGCAGGAGCATTCATGAACGACAAAACTTTTAGTATTTTAAACTTTTACACTTGATATAAGAAATTCTAGATACCCACTAGGCCCAATCTTATAATAATTGCACCAATCAAGATCCGACTACCCTCACACTACCATAGAACTAACCTTCACTGCCGGCCCATTACTACAGGTTGCTAACGAACCGACAATAATAACACTTCGCTGCCGGTTCTTCACTTGAAAATATGAAAATGATTAGGGATCCCAAAGAACCGACAGTGAAAGCCCTTATCACTGCAGGCTCAAGCCACGAACCGGCAATGACATAAAGCCACCAGCCGACGGTGATAGTATAAGTATCACTGCCAGCTCATGGCTCAAACCGACAGTGATAGTGATATAGAGCCTATCACTGCCGATTCGTGGCTTGAACCGGCAGTATTCTTTCTGACCGTCTTAGGTTGGATAATCATTGATTCTCTATCGTTGATCCCACCTACCACCGTTGCTACTGGCTATATAAGATCGGCGTCGACGCCTCCACGGCCAAAGCCCAAAGCAATCGATGAGGTTCGTTTAGTATGCAAGAGATAGCTCATATTGTTTGGCCACTTATAGTATCCACATATATGGGCTCTCTATGGGAGAAAGCCCTCCACATACAAATTTCAATATGCATTGTCAAGATGATGCACAAGAGAGGTACTAGAAGAATGTTTGTGAAGATAGAGCCACGCCGAAGCTTAGGGACACTGCATGCAATGCCCGGGCACCCTCGTTGTTGCATGGGCTGCCTAGTAGGTTGTTGGGCAGCTCCCAGATGAAGTTGTCATGGTCGCGTGGTCGGTCTGTCCAACCTGGTGCCAGAGACATGGGTTGATCACGGCTCGCGGCCATTGCTCGTCCAACCCCTCCGACATCGCTCCTCACCTTAGAGACCCGATTGGGGTATGACAAGAATGTTTGTGAGGTGATTATCTTATAATGTGTTTGTAGATTTCGATGCTAACATTGACCTAGTTGGAAAAATGTCTTTGTTATGGTATATGTAATTTTATTCTAAGGTCTTTGTTATCGTATATGTAAATTTATTCTAAGGTCTTTGTTATCGTGTGTTCTATTTATGTACCCTAAATATTTATAATAATTTCTAACAAGGTCTTTGATATTGTATGTTTTTCTACGTAACCCTACCTATCTTTGAAGAGATATCATTAATCCTTATAAATACCATTACATTAGTTATGGAATCTATTTTTAGTAAACTTTATGAATTAATGAGCTTTATGAATTAATGGCCTATTTTTTAGCAAACCAAATAGTTGCATCCATGGCCGCAGGATTATGAATTAATGAAGCATTTAATGTGCTTCATTGCAGCAAGCATTCAATGAGCTTTATTGTTGGCAGGCGCTTGATTGCCGGCTCTTAAGGAAAACTGGCAGTGATAGCATACATTCCCTGTTCGTTTGCCCTTTTAAGTCGGCTTATCGGCCGTACTTCAGCTTATTCTCTCTCACAGAACACTATTGAATCAGTCAAAATCAGTCGTGAAAACCATCAGCAGAACAGTCACTTCTTCCTGTAACCAGCAGTGATGAAGTCTATCATTACCGATTTTTGTCACAAACCGGCAGTGGTACTGGTATAAGGCTATCCTTGCCAGTTTTCGTAAAAAAGGCAGTGAATTCCCCTGCCCCCTATAAAAAACCACCCACCCTCATTGCAGTGACACCACCAACGCCACCCACACACTCACTTTTCACTCTTACTGTCCGAGCCCCTCTTCGTAGCTCTTCTCTCTGCGTGTTTTGGTCATGGCTCATGATATGCTCCTCTCCTATTCTCTCCTTTCATTTTATGAGTGGTCATCAAACAAGAAAGACCAATATTATGTTTGCAAAATGTTTAAGTTTACTTGGCACATTATATTATACCAATTGCCTATTGTACTTTTGTATGTTTCTCTAATATATTGCATATTATTTATATGGGTTCTATATTTATTAGGAGATTTTTTGATTTTATCAGGTATGTTCAATGGACCTTCTCCGCCACAGGCACCAGGTTTCCACACTGGCAATATGCCATTCCGTCCGGATATGGCCATTCCAGAACGGTTCCCAAACCCAGCTATAGTATGAAATATTTTCACTATCTAAGTTTTGTATATATATATATATATATATATATATATATATATATATATATATGAGTGGATTTTCTAAAACGGACGGTAACTACCCACGGGGGTGTGGTATCTACCCATCGCATTGGATGGTCGACCCGTGTAACGACTCTGATGATCGGACGGATAGCATGTAGGCGTCTTGAATAGGAATCGCTGTACATGTGCAGTCCCGATGTCAGGCTACTGTTTCTGTGGTCCTCGCCCTGTATATAAACACGTCCGACTCTATAGGCATAGAATTAATGGCAGTAAAGCCGGCGCGAGGACGTGAATGGCAGACTTTTTTCTTTTTTTGAGGAAGTGAATGGCAGACTTTGCTGTGCATGTGATGCAAGCACGGGTGTACTTTTTCAGAATCCAAAAAAAAAATGCGTCCAAACATCTTGCATGCTGTTGCCTAGTACCACGTAGGAATATAATAAACTGCAGATGCACAAGCCGACTAGCTAGGAGTAGGATTTTTTTAGAAAAAAGACAATTAGCTACGTAGTCTTAAGGCAAATATTTTCAAATCTGACCATATTAGTAGAAAAATATAAAATATTTATGACACCAAATGAACAAAATATAAAAATAAATTTCATATTGTATCTAATGATATTAATTTGATGTCATAAATCTTTGTACTATTTCATATAAATTTGGTAATTTTTTTGTAAAAATTAACTTAAAACAACTATAGAAATTGATTTTTATTTAGAGAGAAGGAGCAGCACGTACATATATAGCCACAAGCCGCCAAAAACTCAAACAAGCAAAGCCAGACACAGCATGCAAGAGGAGACCAGCATCTCGTTTTACAGTGCTCTCCATCTCGGGACCTCGGTTTGGAATCACAGCTGAAAAGGCTGCTTGCATGCATGGAGTTAGAAATTTTATTTTTAGATAATCAAGCTTCAAATGCTAATATTTTTTTAACCATATATCCGATTTGTAGTCTATTTTTACCATAATATTTCTTACGATTTTATCTACAAAACAAGATCCCAAACGACCATATTTCCTTTGAAGAGAAAAAAAACATTTATATATGGACCCTACATGTCATACTTAAAAAAATTGCCAAATCTTGGTCAAGCATGGTGTGGTGTTTGGAGTTCGGATTGCTCCTTCAATCAATTAGCCAAAAATATGTAATTCTATTTGTCCAAAAACTCTGAAGTACAATGACGTGGTTTGCAGCGTGCATGTTCAGAAAAAGAATTTGTGCCTGCTAGCTATGTGAAAAAAAAAGGACGTCCTTATAACTAGCATGTGCAGTTGTTTGATCAGTACTAGCATGCGTCGTTGCCCAAAAATGGTATACGTGGTCCAGTGCGGGTATCTACCACAGGGGCGGTGGTATTTACCCTCCGTTTTAGATGGATATTTCCCATATATATATATATATATTCATTCATAATATGATTAATTGTTACATATATCGTAGACTATATCCACAATTGGACGTCGGCGTTGAGAAGTACGGCGTCCTTTTAAACCCATCAATCATTTTTTTTACGATCGTTTGATTTCTCTTCTCATCTATATAGACACGGTCCGCGGTTACACAATCCGAGACATACATTACGCTAACCGGATACGAGCATTGGGGTCGTCCTAATGTTTGTTTCTATAGTACACCTAGTGTTTAATTAGGTTTGTATGGTTTATGTTTATTTGTAAGTTTCTCTAATGTATAATTATTCTTGTATGGTTCCAATTAAGACATATGTTTGTATGTGGTTCTCTAATGATATGTTTTAATATTATGTTTGCCTACATGAATTTACTTATACTATAAGTGCCCGTTTGTATCATTTCATTTTGAAGGAATTGATAATTATGAGATTAATAATTCAAAAATCAGTGCCAAATTAATTTTGCACCATTAAGTTGACAAAAAATAAAACCTAATATATTTGTTGTTGTGAATGTAAATTATTTTATATAATTTTTATAATTTTTATATAACTTATGTAAATTATTTTATATAATTCATATAATTTTAACTTGATGGACATGGACATCACTGCCGGGTCAATCGAGACTCGGCAGTGAAGACCTATATCACTACCGGTTGGATTAGTGAACCCACAGTGAAGACACACATCACTGCCGATTACGGTTATGGATAGGAACTGGCAGTGAAGGTCCTCGTCACTGCCAGTTCCTCTTTGCAACCGGCAGTGATAGCCCCCCTATATATATACATTGCGCGGGCGCCCCAAATTTCTAAGTCTAGTTTCAATTGAATCGCTCGCGCACCCTCCTCTTCCTCGATGCCCGTAAGGAGCACCGCCACCACCCACGCCACCGTTACCTGCCCAAGGACGCCGTACTTCTCAACGCCGACGTCCGTGCAGTCCCCGTGCGCCCCACAGCCATGAGGAACACCGCCGCCACCATCCCTGCCACGCACGAGGTTGCCCGCCATATATGCCATCGTCCTCCACGCCGTCATCCTCCACGACGCCACCAGTGCCCCCACCGCCACACGCTCCATGGTGAGCGCCTCCCTCACTACCCCATATGTGTTCGATGAATTGCCCGTGAGGATAACAGCCCCATCTCTTCCCTTTTCATCTAGATTTCGTGTAGAAACAATTCAAAGTTCCTTAATAGGTCCTAAACATGAGTTAGATGTTTCACAAACTTTTAGTAAAGGACTTGTATATACATGTGATGAGTTAGGAAAATATTTCTTTCTATATACATGTGATGAGTCATGGACTTGTATATGATTGGTAGTGTAAAGTAGAACCAAATCTTCGTAATTGAAACTTTTGAATCGAAGTAATCCATGGGCAGTGAATTCAAATACATAACGAAGGATATCCCTGTAGCAACACACGGGGTTTCCATACATGGCGAAGGATATCCCCGTAGCAACACACAGGATTCTATGATTGGTATAGCCTGTAGCATTGCACGGGGTTTCCATACATGGCCAAGGATATCCCCGTAGCAACGCACAGGGTTTCCAAACTTGGTATGCCTCTCATTTTTTGTCTCTTTTGTTTTATGCAACATTAAACTTGCATTGTTTACATTCTGAAGATACCCCCCTACAATACTTTAGACCATGACTCGTCGTCGCTATTTTACCCATCGCAATCCTGAGAGACAAGAGCAAGAAGCAGCTCAGAACACTGGGACGAGATAGCCTCAAGATCTGACAAACGATGGAGGTGGCGATGAGCGAGGTGGCGATAAGCAAGGTGGCAACGAGCAAGGTGACAACGAGCAACGCTGGAGCCCTAGCAATGCACTCCAGCTCGACCAATATGACGAGGTAACTGAGGTCATTACTAACGAAGTAGCTACTCTAGCTAGGCGGTATTCAATGAGTTGGGTCTTAGCTTATTATGGTTTTTTGAGCAGGGTCAGCCAGAGACAAGTGGTTCGGGTAGCAGCAGGACCAAGCGGATGCAAGACAAAGCTTCCTATGAGTAGTCAACTAATGCACATCATTGAGTTCGACCAAAGAGGGGAGCCAGTAGATCTGCTAAAAGTGTTGGGCCCATACAAGAGTATCATCGGGCTGCTTGTAAGGGGCTTCATCCCATTGAACTACGGAAAGTGGAATGGGAAAGCAGATGACCCGTGGAGGGTTCCTAAAAGTAAAAAGGAATTAGTTTGGGGCAAGCTAGGACAATATTTCAGTTTCCCACCTAGTTATGACCAGGAGCTCGTCAAGAAGCACGCCAAATAAATCATGGGCACCGCATTCAAGACATTCAGGATGGAAATGAGCAAGTTAGTCTAGGAGGGTAAAGAGCCAAATTGGAGAAGCAAGTATCAGAAGCAACATGACTTTTGGGAGGAATTCAAGGAATACAGGCTATCCAAGGAGGCCAGGGTAGTTAGCGCAAGGAATAAGGTGAACTCGCTGAAGAACGCAGATCCTCATTAGCTTGGCTCACGTGGCTATGCGGGGAAAGTGCCTCAATGGGACATGGAACTTGAGGCAATGGAATGGCATGGCATTAGGCTGCAGACTGTCGATTGGGAACTCAGGTCGATATAGTACCTTCTTGCGAGGGGGCACGCTACAATGCTGACAGGATAATTGCCGCCCCAAGTAATGCCACGAACGACCTCGTCCAGAAGGTCGCCACATTCAATGAGGAGGTGAGGCAAGAGACCCGCAAGTTTGATAGGGAGAAGGACATGCTTACCCAAGCACTCAGAAACAAGGAGCGCCCTGGTCGCACAAGAGGGGCCGAAGTTGTTCCTTGGAACATAACATTCGAGGGTGAATCTTCCTCCTATCGGAGCAGCTCGGGGAGAAGAGCAGAACGAGAAGAAGAGATAGAAAGGCGGATGAAGGAAATGGTAGAACGAATAGCAAGATCTGTTGAAGCGAGAATGGACGCTTCTATTGAAGCGAGAGTGCAATAATGAGTTCAAGAAGCTCTACAAAACATTGGTTTGACACAAGCCAAGCCTGCTTCGATGGGCATGAGCCCAGTGCTCAAGGGTCACAGTAGCTGTGGATCGATCCCACTTGACAATGAAGAGGCAAGTGCAGTTCGTCCAATTAACAGCATCATCGAATGCCAGCTCGTCAAGCTGTACATCCACTAGCAGTGGGCAACTAACAAGGTGGCAGTCGACAAGGTCTGGCCTTCCACGAAGGGATGATTCACGACCGCTCAATTCCATCGGGGTATGCTAGGGTCAGCATTGATAGGGTCATGGATAATAAGTAGAACAAGATACACATTGATTACCCCACCGAGGAAGACAGGCCGCGTCTTGATCAGAACAAGGGGACTATTGTGGCCTGGCGCAAACACTTCATAAAGTTTGACCAGCCATCTTTAGATGAGGAGGACAACAACAAATCGACACCTCATAGGGCACCAACACCGCCCAGGCCTCCGCCTCCCTCTTCATGACCCCCTAGAAGAGAACAGTCTCCTCCTCCTCCTCCTCCTCCTCCTCTTCCATCAAGATCTAAACAAGTGTCATCTCGACCCACAACAAGATCAAGGTCATCCTTGCAGAAAAGGTCATCGGATTCGGTTGGTAATGCTCCCAATCTTGTCAAAAAAAGAAGTCAGTGAGAGGGAGCATAACAAGCTTGATGAATAGGAAAAAAGAGCCGGAGACCCCAAGTAAGGAGGCACAACTTGCACTTGTGAAACGATTGGGCAAGGCCGCTAAGCCTCGGCCAACCGAATATGAAAGGCAAACCAAAAGCAATGTGAATAAAGATAGAGTTTGAGAAGAACACACTTTTGCTATGCTAGAGGTACAACAACTGGCCAAAACTTTGAACGTAAGCATGGAGGAAGCCGAGAAGATCTACTTCGGTAAAAAAGAAATTGCCAAGGCAACAACCTCATACCAATATAAAAAAGGCAATGATCTAATGGCCACTCGAAGGGAGATTAAGGAGTTGCTGACAGCTTGTTGACGGTCACTAACGTCAACTATAAACCATCAATTTGACATATATTTATCCTTAAAATCAATCACCAACATAGATATAATGTTTTAAACTAAGTATTTCCACAAGTTCTGGTGATTTTGTGAATGCAGGAGGGTTTATCGAGAAAATGGACCAAGTGGGCCATATTATCACAAGTAAATCAAGGCCATTCGACACAAAACTAACTCCACTAGGCTCTAATCCACAGTCCATGACAACATGACAAAAATCCATGTCAAACGGAGCCCAACACCACCTTTAGGTCGGTTGACACCCCGGTCCCACCTGTCGCCCCTAGCTTTCTTCCACCGCCTATGAGGATCAATCTCTACCATTTATCAAGGCCGGTTCAAATGCAGAGTCAAGATTTCGCGTTGCCATGGATCCATGGGCCCATAGGGTGCTGGGCGCCCTCTATAAAAGGACTCCTAGACCCCCTCCAGAAAGGCATCGATCCATTCAGATCAGATCAACCAAACTCAGAGAAGAGCTCCCAGAAATCTAGAGTCTTAGCATAGCTTTACTAAGTTAGATCAAGTAGAGTCGAGTGTCTACCCAGATTCCGGATCTAGTCACCGAAAGCTTGGTATAACTCTTGTATCCTTTATATTCATCTATCAATGACTTTGATCTTCATCTATATTATGCTCTTAGTTATCATGTTCTTAGTTTACTTTGAGTATATGCTTAGTATAGTCAAAGTTATCTTTATATCTATGTATAGGATCACAAAGCGCTTGACTCAGAGTTCGAACGGGTTAAGTAGCTGAACTTTGTGTAAGCATGGTGCTTATACATTGTTTTGCCTATGGATGCACCCTCCATTCCGGGAAGTGTGGTAGATCACGTGGGTGACTGCCTCGTTGATTCTTTGTAGTCCACCCCCCTGCCTGTAGGACTAGCAAGACCTGTGTCACGATGGAGGAAGTTATATTCTATACTTCTTCCTTAGAGATGTCCCTTATGCATAAGTATAGAGTTAATCTTTTACTATTGTTGAGCACATACATATCATGGTATGCTTTGACTTGTAACTAGAATAACTTAGGAATTTATCTCTCTTGTATTCTACATAGACTAGCTATTGCTATTTATTGGAGTCTCTCTTAGTATTATGCTTATCATATACTCCCTCTGTTCCAAATTATAAGTCACTTTGACTTTTTTGGTACATCCATTTTGCTATGCATATAGATATAATAATATATCTATATGCATAGCAAAATGRATGTACCAAAAAAGTCAAAGCGACTTATAATTTGGAACGGAGGGAGTACATATCTATTATTTGGTTTACCCCTATTTAGAGTAAGTGTTTAGTTTCTTGATTCATCATAAGTATAAGTTTATCAATCTCTTTATTGCCACAGCTTCTCCCTGTGGTAAAATATAACTAACGATACCTGGAATACTCCCGATGAAATGCTACAATGGTATTATGTGCGCTTGCAGAATTCCTATTTTCTAATTCACACTTATAAATACCAACAAACATTTCTAGCGACGTTGCCGGGGAGGGCACATGCATTAAAAGAATTGATTAAACTTTACTTATTGATGTATCAAAACTATTCACCACTGCTCTAGCAGGCTTACCCTTGTTTTTGTCTATTCATATTTTATACAGGGTAGTGCATGACCGATTTCTACCTTCTGACAAATTACGTTGAAAATCCAGAAGCTCTCATCAGGAAAATCAAAGAAAGCAAGAGGCATCAACTTCCCAGTCAGGAACAAACCTATCAGGAGACAACTTAACACCAGTTCCTGAGGCTATGGCTGACAAGACTCTTCGTGAATTTTCTGCTCCTAGTGCTGCAAACATCCGCACTGGACTGACGGTCAACACCGGAGATGCCTCATTCAAACTCAAGTCAGCTCTCATCAATATGGTGCAAGCTAGTCCATTTTGTGGAAAGGCACACGAAGATGCAAGTGCTCATCTTCAACATTTCCTGAAGATTTGCAGCACATTCACTATCAAAGGAGTCACCCAAGATGCCATGCTACTTCATCTCTTCCCATTCTCACTTTTAGGGAAGGCGAAGCAATGGTTCTACGCCAATAAAGACAACATCAACACCTGGGCAAGATGCTCCAATGCTTTCTTATCAAAGTTCTTTCTAGTGGGCAAAACCAATGCCTTACGTGGAAGAATCTCAAGTTTTCAGCAGCAAAATGATGAATCAATCCTAGAGGCATAGGAACAACTCCAAGAATATATTTCAGAATGTCCTCATCATGAGATGGAGAATTGGTTGCTCATGCAAACTTTCTACCACGGGTTAATTAACAACGCCTGTGAAAATGTAGATGCTACTGCCAGAGGAGCGTTCTTATCACTCACCATCGCAGAAGCGACAGCTCTCATAGAGAAAATAGTCTCCAATCAGGGCTGGTCGGAAGAACGTCTCCAACCCCACAAGAAAGGCGGAGGTATGCATACAGTTAAAGAAGTAGACATGTTAGCTGCTAAGATGGACTTGCTAATGAAGAGGCTTGAGGGCCGAGCCAATGCAAAGCAAGAAGTCATGCAAGTCTATGATTCACACATGACCTGTGAAGTCTGTGGAAACACTGGGCACTCGGGGAACAATTACCCCAAGACACAAGATGATGTAAACTTCATCAACAATAACAACTCCAACGGGTATCGACTTCAACAGCAGCAAGAAGGATGGAATTCACGACCTTACTACCAAGGTAACACCCATTTCAATAATAACAATCAGCCTATTCGTTTGGCTGTGGCTTGTCGTAAACGATCATAAATTTTYAGCCAGAACAGTATTTTTCTCTCACACAAACTAGCCAGCAGTACTTCTTTACGAATCAGCAACGWTACGAACCAGCCAACCGAACAGGCTGAATAATTTTAACCAACCCTCCTTGAAAGATCTAGTTTTTGGACAAGCTAAATTCAACGAAAATATATCCAAGAAGTTTGCTTCTAATGATAAGATCTTAGAAAATATAAATAATAAAATAGATAGTTTCTCATCTGCCATGAAGAACCAGCTTAGCTTCAATAAAATGCTAGAATCACAAATAGCTCAGCTAGCAGCTGCTATCCCCTTGATTGGAAAAGGTAAGATTCTAGGAAAACCAGAAGAGCCAGAAACTATCAACCTCGTCGAGGTAGTGAAATCAAGATTTTACAAGGAACCAAAGATTGGAGGATGGCGGGATGAATCCCTACCCATCAAGAAAGGTGATCCAGGGAGCCCTGTCATTCCCATCATGATCGGACCCCATGAGTTCAATGAAGTTATCTGCGACCTCGGTGCAAGCGTAAATGTCATGCCAAAGGTAATATATGATTCTTTACAATTATTTGTTTATTATACACAACCATGCGTATACAGCTTGTGGATCAATCAATCCACCATGTAGAAGGGATCGCAGAAGATATCTTGATACGAGTTGGAAGCTCGTATGTACCAGTAGACTTTGTTGTTTTGGACACTGGTCAAAACCCAAGGGCACCCATCATCCTGGGACGTCTCTTCTTGCACACTATTAAGGCCATCATCTTTGCTGACAGTGCCAAAATTTGCTTCCATATCAAAGATAGAAAGGAGAGATTTTCTTTTAAGTCTCACAGATAGCAATCTCCTAACATGTCACAGGTACAACCTACAACCAAACAAGTCAAAGGAAAGAATAACTTGCCACAAGCAACAAGGGGAGGTAAGATTGAATCTATTAATATGATTACCACAAGGTATGGTAAGCTTCCACTTCGATCTGACTACGGCTATCTCCTCGATCCACCATTTATCACCAAGAAAGGAGATCCAGGCTTACCAACAATTGAGTGCACAATTGGACCACAAGTTTTCAACAATGCCTTTTGCGACCTTGGATCAGGTGTCAACACCATGTCCAAGGTAACGTATGATAATTTGTTTGCTCAACCTTTGTCCCCTATCTCTATTAAATTGCAGATGGCAGACCAAACAATTTGGATTTCAGAGGGACTAGCAAGAGATGTCTTGGTGAAAATCCAAGATGATTATGTTCCTGCCAACTTCATAATTCTTGACATGGGAGTCGATGAGGATATTCCTCTCATCCTTGGAAGACCGTTTCTCAATACCAGAAACGCTATCATCTATGTGGGATTGGAACTAATCCACTTCCAATTCCCAGGATGGACGGTAAAGTGTGTTTTCAATAGTTACAAAACTAATAAACAGGTTAAGGAGAATCATCCCAAAAGAAGGCCTCGTTGAACACTATGCTGAAGGAATCAACACCTGGAGAACAAAGAAGAAGAACAAGCCAAGAAGGATGAATCCGCTAAAACAAATTCAAATCCAAAACCTAAATAGGTTTGGCAGAAGAAGGTGGTACCTCCATCCAGGTCTCCATCTTCGGGATCGGCTGAGGCATCCGCACAATGAACCTGACAAGGAGAAGTCCGGTTCGGTAGACTCATAACACCGAACCTTCGCTGAGAGGTAAAATCAGTAAGTTATCCATATTTATTTTTCGCTAAATGCATGATTTTTTTAGATATTTATTCTTTTATGCATCACATAGAAAACTTATCTGCATAAATACATATATAAAAGAAAATATAAAAATTATAAAATTTAATAAACCATATGAGCCAAGAACCAGCTTGGAAGTGACGCACCTCCATTATCTAGATAAGTATTTTCTCTACTTAATTTTGTTGCATTTGAATAAATTAGGATAAGAAGTACTTAGTGTTAACAAAAACATAATAAAAATAGTGTGTATGATAGTTTTCTTTTTAAATAATTTATAGTTACTCAAAGGAGCTTAATCTATCTCTTCATGAAAATAATGAATAGTTACTCAGTTATAATTCCTCTCATGTACCCAGTTTTTAGTTTGAGATTCTCCCAAGTTTTGAATAAATTTGATTTAATATAAGAATTTATTCTGAACTTGAAACTCGTGGGTAGCATATGCTTGATCTAAGTCTAGATAATTGACGGATATGATATGAGA
>PUID01032652.1:25076-43302 GCA_002993905.1 Miscanthus sacchariflorus | reverse complement strand
TTTCCACTGGTCAAGATGGATGCATGTTGATGTAATGTACATGAAACAAGCATGTTTAACATTACTCTTATGAAATCTTAACAAGGGTCCATGTCCAAGTTCAAGTTGGGACTCAATTTCATAGATTGGACTACAACACCTTCATCATCACTTCAAAATTTTGAACTAGAGATCATGATCATTGCTTGACATAGTTTACTTAAGTCCAAATCCACTGCTTAACTTGTGACTAACACCTGGGGTGTTACACCACCGTGGTTTAGTAGCACCCGGAGTGGGCATCCCGATCGTGCTACGAGTTAACTCCAAGGTGTCAAATGAGTGAATTCTGAGAGATCAACCCTAGAAGGGAAAGTTCGATCTTGTCCAATGGTTGGACCGAATTACAGAATTGATGTAAAGATTTCCTTATTTTTAATTATTTATATGACAGTCAAGTATTATTCATTAGTAAGTGTCGGTTTGCTAATTGGTCTGTTATGTGCCACTCAACCTGATCCTGTAGAGGAGTTGCTACGCGCACTCCTAGGGGCCTCACGGTGGTGAGTAAGCGACAACCCCCATGCCCTTAGTGACAGCGCCCCGCTGGGGTATCGGAGCGATGGTTGACTTGCATGTGCAATCCAATTATCAAACTTGCACCGACTAGTGTATAATGCTTGAAAATTTGAGTAAAACTAGGAATTCTAAGGTATAGGATAGGATACTAGAGGTTAATAGTAGCTCTTCCCTAGTTAGTCCACTCTAGCCTCTCATCTAGGTCAATTAGAGGTTAATCATCTAAGGGTTTTGGAAACAAAACAAGTTCGATAGATTTGCAAATGCTAACTCAGGTGGAAAGGATAGGATAACCCTAGTGAGGAATCATCTTCGGTAGTCATCCTACGTGTAGTGTGCCATGATGATAGGATAGTCAAGAAAACGGTAGCTACCCCAATCTCTTCGTCATCTAGAGGCAACCTTCATTCCTTATCTTGTTAGAAATTCTGGCAGAATCTTTCCTGTATCTTGGCCCTACCTCCCAATTGCAGAACAAGCCAACAAGTGTATGTATATGCAACATATCCAAGAGGGATCACCAGCATCACAAGAAATTCATAGATTTGCTCAACGAGCATGACATAAAAGGTTCACCGAGTTCATAGCCCTTCAACTATGACTAGAGTAGCAAGGTAGCCACCTCAATGGGTGACCATACAACCGACCCACATGTCAGGACTACCAAAGGAATGTAGTGCACCCGATGTGGCTGGGTGGCAAGGGAGCAATCAAGCTCAAGTTCCAAACCATCACATGAAGACCATCGGGAGGTGAGGATAAGCCTCACTGCCATGGAGGCGGTAGTGGGAACTGCTGCGACTACTGTGAATTGTACGGCGCAGAAGGCATCAGTGCGTATAACTGAGGAAATACGGTAGAGGTGGGCATCATCGGGGGCACCCCTACAGCAAAAGCACATTGACAAGTTTGGGTTTGTAATAGTGGGTGGTACAAGTACAAGCAAGAAACTAAGAGGGCATATAATTCCATACCAAACATGGTGGAGCTTGATGAAGCATAACTCTGAGCGTACGGCATCTAGGGATGCATCAAAGCCATAACTACAACCAAAGAGAGAACTTAACTTAGTAGGATCTAAAGGATTTAGGGTACAGCACACCATCAATGGATCCAACCTTTGGAAGGTGAAGTAAGAAGGAAATACATGGACCCCCTAGCGGGAAGAGGTGGTAGATGTGAGCAGCAAGGTTGTCGTGGGATTGCCTGAGTTGCGCGATGTTCTGAGCATTGACCGCTATGTCATTGCAGGCTCCCTATAGTTCTTCCCTTGTGGTGAATTGCTCCATCCTCTCAGTCAGATTGCGCATTGAAGCTTGCAGCGGGTCGACGAGACGCTCTTGCAGATAACCCCACTCATGCTCGAATCATTGATCAAAGTTCCCCACCACTGGCGCTATCATGTTATGAAGTTGGGTGCTAATGCCTTTGAAATATGGATCAAAGTAACCAGCTGGAGGCACCCAACTACCCCAATCAATAGCACCTGCACCCCTCCTATGATCTCTAGCACCACCTCTGGCTAAAGACTCCCCTCCCTCAGCTGATGGAACCTGAGACTGAGGCAAGACCCTAGTAAGGAAATCCCTGTTATTAAAGTGAGGATGGAAGGACCTGTGCTCTACTTCCTCGATGCACTGAAGGTATGTCTTGGATTCAACCATTGCCATGATGTAAAGCTAAAGGCCCAATGAACCCTTCACCGTGTGCTAGCACACCATCATCTCCTTGACAAGGAAGTTGACCTAGTTTACCCTGGTGCCATCCAAAATGCTTTTGATTGCCACAGTACTTTGGTTGGATAGCACCGGTATCACCGACCTTAGGCAGCACGGTATAGCGAAGCATGCTATTCAACAAGCTTGGTTCCATAGCCGGATTCTTGACCTTGCCATACTCAAAGTCCAAAGCCTCATAGAGTTGGGCTGTTGCACTCTTCTTCAATTTGGGAAGCTTATCCATTTGTGTTCCCTCCTTCATGGTATGATAATCAAGCTGGCACACATCTGCAAATTCCCCAAAGGAGGCCTTATACTTTCCTCTCCTAGTCATCCACTTGATGGTCTCCTTCTCATAATTTACCTCCAAGGTAGAGAAGAACTATCGAATTATAGCTTCACTCCAATTATGCTGAAATGTCAGAACGTTTCTCAACCCAGCCAACTCCACCTTGGATAATAAAGCATGAAGAGGCTCCAACTTGCTCAAGAAGTCCTAGTCAATCTAGTTCTAGTTCATGCACATTGGAGCCTGCTCAAACCTACCCCAAAAGAGATCAAATTGAACCCGAGTGTGGAAACATGGGCAAAGGGAGGAAGCTTGCTGATTGAAGTGCTTGAGATCGCAAGCACGGTGATAGGCATGGAATTGGTACCCATCCCACTCCCTCCTTCTAGTGGGTGGACTTGATGTGTCAATGGGGGATACCACCAATCTTGGGTTGAATTCTAGGCCCTCATCAGTGGACTCCTCATCCTCACCCCCACCACCATCCCTTTCCTCATCATCACCACTGTCATCCTCCTCACTCTCAAAAGGCAAAGACTCTGACAAACGCCTTGGTGGAGCTTTCCTCCTGCTCCCCACTTCCCTTTCCTCGACCTCATAATTGCAATCCAGTGGGTCATCATCGTCATCCACCCAACGGCTGGTATCGCCAGCGTCCTTCTTTAGCTTCCTCTGCTCTTGGCCACCACCACAGAGATGAAGCACGGCATGCCTGTAACCAAAAGAGCAAATATGGACCAGTGAGTGATGTGAGAAGAATTGAGAATGAAATAAGACGTTGGAGCAAATATAGGTATGGACATAAGCACAGCATGGTAATGAAGTTCACACCATGTACTGTGAGCACATAGAGCATATGAGAAACAAATACAAGGATGCGCGACGTTTGAAATGGGCTAGAATTAAGTCAGAGCTTGGTAGTAACTGGCCAAGCGTTCGTCAAGGTCCATGGACCATCCGTCAGTCCAACAGCAAACAGAAATAAGTACTACAGAGAACAACCAATCACTACCGGAATCTTCTGCTAGGCTATCGAAAACTCTCCGTCAACAGGCAGACTCGACACGGAGTAACACCAACTACAGATTAACCAACAGAGCGTTCGTGAAGTTCACAGACTATCCATCACCCTAAGTCGGCAGCAAGAAAAACTGACAGTATAGAAATTCTTCTATGTCACTCTATTATGGTGGAAGCATCTGCCTGGACGATGGACTATCCATAAATACGACGGCCGAATGGCAACTCTACAATGACCGACCTACATTCAATCCTTGAAATCTTTTGATTCAACTAGCACAACCGCGTCAAAAATGGCATGGGGGTACACCTGAAGATGCTCAACAATGTCCCCAAGATGGATTCTCAAAACACTAAGCATTGAGTAGATTAGGCAAAACCTAGCTCTCCAATAATGGGAAATAAAGCAACAACCAAAAGGAAAGGAGACTTAATCACCAGCCCACATCGTGGACAAGCACGTGGGTGAGCACGCGACCACTAGATCCGAGGGAGAAGCATCCAAAGACCGGTGTTGTGGAGTGGGTGACGGCGTGGGCGCGTGTGCGTGGGGGACCAACGGATGGAGAAAAGAAAATGACATGTCCAGGGGTTGTCGGGCTATTTATAGCCCAATTTTATCGGACAATCTACGAAGGCGGCGGAGCGTCCGCCAAATGGATAACCCAATAGTTAGGGTTAGACCCTATAATACATTGAAAAATCCATGAGGGATTTCGGACCGTCCGACTGAATCAACAAGTCAGCTAGTTCTCCACTAATCAAGATTCCTGAGGAAAAGAAGGAAAAAATTTTGGGAGGAATCCTCAAGTAATCTAGAGCAACCACTTGGCAAGCTCGAGGGCAAGCTTGAATTCAAGTAGGGGAGGGTTGTAACGACCCGAGTTCGCTACCCATAGTCTCACATTTTTTGGAAATCCGAGACACAACCCGTCGAGCACCATGGACACCCTCGATGACCCGAAACATAGTAATGCTATGTCCTAACAACCAATTAACCAACAACGCGCCAAGTCAATCACCGGTCAACTAGGGTCAACCGGACGACCACTGAATGAGAATATCACTTAAAGAACCCAACTTAAGGTCCTTGTATTCACTAAACGGGTTAAGAAAAGCCATTGCACCCTCCAATACGGACTTAAGGTCAGAGAGATCATATTTTAAGCTTGGATAAGCGAAGTTAGAATCTACTGGACAGTCCACCACCTATATCAGACCATCCAATAAGTGTGCAGAGGCAACAGATTACGCAGGAAATGAGCTATCATCCATTGAGTACTATGGCCCACAAGTCAACATTAAATAGAAACATATCTCATCAACTGACCCTCAGCTCCACTCACTCTCCCACTCTCCTCATTCCCCTCATCCCTCTGCTCTCTCTAAAATGAAGAGCAAGAAGGATAAAGTAAGAACTAGAGACAAAGTGGGAAGGGTGAAGAAGAGAAGGTAGATCAAGCTTACCAAGGGCAGCAAGATCATCTATGGATCAAGATCAAGGATCTCAACCACTTCACATTCTATGGTTAGCTCAAGAACACTCTCCTCTCTTCATCTTGAGATCAACCCCTAAACCCTAACTCAAGTCTTCCCTCTTGTATGGATGGATCATGAATACTACTTGGTGGAAAGAAATCCAAGGGTAAGGATCAAGTGTGCTATGGCTCAATACTCTTGGAATTTGGTTTAGGCTTCCTCTCATATGGATTGTCGGATACTTGTGCAAGAGGAAATCTCTTCCTTTAGCTTGGAAGCAAGAATGGAAGGTGTGGATCTCCAACCTTGATGACAAGGAACTCATCAAGAGCCCAAGCTAAGGTGTCATGCCCAATCTCTCTTTATATTTAGGATTTTTCTCCCAACTAAGGAGTCACTAGCTACACTGGTCAACCCAAGCCAAACCCTAGGCACCCTGAGCCTAGTTAGCCACCTAAGCTATACTGGGAATGGCACATGTATGAAGATCTCAACCCAAGATCTAGGCATGAACCCCAAGTTATCACCCAAGAACCCAAGAGCATAGGTTCTGTCGCCCACCTGATGGAGTGTTCATCATTAGGACAGAGTGTCCGTCAATCCCGAGTCTAGTCACTACAAAGCCTTATTTGTAGTTAGCTGGAACCACCATAGTGTCCGCGGTATTCTATGGAGTGTCTGTTGAATTATAAAACCTTATAGCCAATGAACCTGAGAGTGACCAGTTCACACCAAAGCGTCCGTCACTCATGGCGGAGCATCCGATTAATTATAAAGAATAGTCACCCAGTAACCCAAGAGTAGTCAGCTTGTACTAGACCATCCGTCAATAAATTGGACCATCTGAGGATAGACGTGAACCTTAGAATTGACTAAATCCCAAACCTACCAGAGCCTCCATGATTTCCCATGGCATATCCATCAACCCTTACAGAGCCAAACAGAGTCACCTCACCTCAGAACCCTGCACAGCGAAACGTCCATCGCCTAGTACGGAGTATCCATCGATCACAGTGAGTGTGAGATAGTTCTAGTTGTCTACCCAAAGAACCAATACCCTCTGAATAGCTTAGTTACCAAGTCATGCTAAAGTTTCAGTAGTTAGATATGATATCCCTCCCTAAGTTCCCAATTGATTCTAAATCTCTTTATCCAACATGCAACCATCCCCAATCGTCGGATCCTCTCTTTTTAGGTTCGGTTATCTCGCCTTGTGAGGATCGTGTGCGACTCATCACCGCTAACCAAAAATCATCAGGAATTGATAGTGTTACCAAGCAGGCACCCCACTACTATAAACCCTATTTTGGATACTTATGATGTCTCATTATGAGTTATGAATCGCATGTAGCTTTGGATAATTATCTTGTTCACCCTACACTTAAAGTCACTCTTCAAGCTATTAGAAGCCCTTCACCTAAACAACGGGAATGGGAATGCTTAATTGCTTATTGATTAGTTACCAAGCAACGGTAGAAGTCGAGTATGAGAAGGGAACTCATTCTCGCGCGTGTAGGATGCTACACTGGGGTAATTAATCACTAAAAGCAATGAGGGTACAACTTGACTTACTTCACTAATCTGGCTAAGGAATAATATCACTAAAAGCTATAATCTTGGAATATTACTTTGGTAACTTGCTCATGCGAGGGGTAGGTCATTGTGAGTGTGGGATCTCAAACGACATAGCTCGTGGAGCAGCTAAGGACTGTTTATTGGGATACGAGTCCGAGTAACCACCCGTACAGACCACATGTCATAGATGGGGTCAATAAGCCAAGTAACTAATTGCGACCGGTTTATCCGTGAAACTGGCAAAGGAGTGGCGTCGGTCAGGAATGTCTGGGACATTGACCGGGCACTAGCCGAACCTTTCATCAGACACTCGGGCCGGATTAAGGAAAGGTCGGAGAACATGAGGCAACCCTTACTACCGGGCCCGGTGTATGGAGGTTAGTCCTGTTTCTCCGTGTGGGTATAGTGGTACACCTCTTTAGAGTTTGAAAGCCTAAAGTCCCTCAGGACGAAAGCATTTAGTTGTTCTTACTTTCTATACTCATGGTAGCGTAATCTATGGAATATGTGTACTTTGGATTTAAATACGTAATATGATTTATTTTGCTCTAGTGTTAGAGCATAACATACCATACCTTTAAGAAATGTTTTTCTACAAATATACAAATACCTAATAAATGCCTTTTGCATCCACCGAATATCTATGTGTTGGAATTAAGTGCTGCGAGTACGAAATATACTCATGGCGTTGCCGTTAAGTTATTTGCAGGTACGTGAAGGATCGGGCAGAGCCACGACTTTAACCACCGTGGTTTAGTAGCACCCGGAGTGGGCATCCTGATCATGCTACGAGTTAACTCTGAGGTATCAAATGAGTGAATTCTGAGAGATCAACCCTAGAAGGGAATGTTCGATCTTGTCCAATGGTTGGACCGAATTGCAAAATTGATGTAAAGATTTCCTTATTTTTAATTATTTATATGATAGTCAAGTATTATTCATTAGTAAGTGTCGGTTTGCTAATTGGTCTGTTATGTGCCACTCAACCTGATCCTAAAGAGGTGGTGCTACGTGCACTCCTAGAGGCCTCACGATGGTGAGAAAGCGACAACCCCCGTGCCCTCCGTGACATATCATTTATCATTCATATTACATTTATCTCTTGATTTACCCCTGTTGTGAGTAGAAGATTGGTTATGGTTTATCTCTCCATCATACATATAAGTTATCAATATATTCCCTTTTGTCCATCCTTCCCTGATGTACGATACCTGGAATACTCCCGGGTGAAATGCTACAATGGTATATTATCTGTGTGCTTGTAGATCCCTTCATTTATATATATTCTTTCTAGTCACAACAAAACATCAAAGTACTTCTCAGTGTCATTCTAGTAGTGATGCTAAGAAGTGTCAACAAGCATTTCTGGCACAATTGCCGGAGATACAAATTTGGTGGCGACCAAAACAAGTGTTATGTTAATAAATACCAAGAGCGACGTTGACAGGGGTGCAGGCGCACCCTGACCGAGCCAGCTCGCCACCACCTTCGCGTGGTGGGCTGTGGACTGGTCCTGGGCTGCTCTTTGCTTGGTACTTCGCCCGGATAACTTGAGTTGATGGGCTTTTCTATTTATTGCATTGCGCAAATCAGCGTTGGAAAGCACCTTTAGATGTAGCTTCTCCTATGTATTTGTATTTATGACCTGCAAAATATATTCTCCAAATACATGTGGAACTTGGTCAATAGTAAATGCATTGTGTTTAAGATTGCCAATTTCTCCTCTTTTTGTGTCTTAATTGGCGGTAGGATTTGATCATTAAGGACCGTCAACAGCTACATAATCTCACATTGCTTGTGTCAAGGTGAAAGCTATAAGTCCCACATTGCTAATACTGATGATGGATTTCTAAATGCTAACATGTTCAATTCAAGAGATAGTATTCGTTTGTATATAAGTTTTTATAGGGCGTTACATAGTAGCAACTCCTGATCCAACACCTATACCATGCTAAACCCGCATCTTTGCTCAGGACGAGCAAAGGGGTAGCTTGGGGGAGCTTGTTGACGGTCACTAACACCCGTTTTGACCATCAATATTTCACAAAAGCAAGACAAAGTGAGGAAAAACATCATCACATATGTTGAATTTGCTTTATAATTCACTTAGTTCCACTTGTACTTGTACAATTATTTGTATGCAGAAATTTTGCTAAAAACAGTGCAAAATATGCACATAGGAGGCAAGTGGACGTGGCAGGAGGGCCATGGGCCCACATGCCATGTCGGCCAGCGCCACCTAGGCACCAGCCGATGCCCCAAGTGACCCTGCCACATCACTGATCTGTGCGAGCTACTCCACAAGTCCTCTCCAGCGTCCATTCAATGTCGGTTTGATCAATGGCCAAGATTGGATTGCCTTGGATCCATGGGCCAATTGTCATACACTTGGAAGAGCTCAACCGACTTAACAACCGACCTCCTGTCCAAACCGTGGCACGTGTTGTCTTAGTAGCCGACTTTGGGAGCTGATCAAGGCCCTACGATGTAAAGTCGATGACATCCAACGCTGGCCGACGCCCACCTCCACCGACCTTCTCCACCCTCTATAAGTACCCCCACTGCCTCTAAACACTGTAAAAGGGGCAGTGGTGCTCAGTGGAGAAGTGCCCCATTCATTTCCAAGCATCTCTAGGCTCTCTAGCTTATCGTAGCTCTAGAGTAGTAGCTTAGGAGTGGAAGTAGAGCTAGAGCGGACCTTTCTTCGGAGTCCGAAAGAGTCTTCTAGTCTGATATAGCTCCTTTATAATTCTTTCATTTAGCATTTACTTTATTCAGTACTTTACTTTCAATACTTTATTTAGTATTATTGCTTTGCTTTGCTCAAGTCCTTGTTCATTATTGTTCATCATTATTGTGCTTAGGTGCTTGTGTCTCGGCATTAGTATCATAGGTTATCTTTTGTTTAGTAGTCATTCGTTAGTAGCGGTTCCACCGTCTGGTTAAAGTGCTTTGATCTCATTTCATCAGAACTTGGATCGAAGTAGTAAGCTTATCTACTATGCCTAAATAGGAGGAACCCGCTAGCAGATTTCTCTGCGATTTCGTGAAGCCACGTCATCCGGAGGGTCCCACAACTCACTAACCTCCAATTCATGCAAGCACAGCCAAAGCGTCTCACGCTGCATCATCATATTCAATTCATGCATGCATGGTTAATTTTCAATGGAAAAATTTGCATTTGCGCAACCTTTTGATGTCGTTTTACCTTTCTGGCGTGCACATGCAAACATGCATTCAATTGCCATATCAGTTCTTTATCATGAAACGGGTTCCCACTAAGCCTCCATTCATTCATTACTAGCCAATTAGGATACTATATAGGAGCCGTAGAAGCCAAGGAGACTGCATTTGAAACTGATGAATAATGTCGCCATCTCCACCCAGTTCTGCTCCTATAAAACCACAAGCAGGCATGGTTCAGCATTGCACCCGAATCAACCATTCATATCAGCACGTCGATTGATACATTCATAGCTCCCGAGAAGGCAAGATATCGATGAAACAAGATCAACGCCGTAACGATGCCCATCTCGGCTGGAACCATGCATGGAGCATACGTCTAGAAGCGGAAGGTTGCATGCCTATACTGCAAGCATCTGATGATGGCGAAGGTGACGCTGCCATCCATGTTGCTGGGCCAGTCGCTGGCATGGCCGGGTTGAAAAGAGGTGGGTACATGAAGGTGCAAGTTTGGGATAGCACTGTAGTCAAAGGGTCAGCTGTCATGGCCATTGTTATTCTTCTAATTAGCATGTAATGTATCCTCCTCCATCATCGGAGCTTCTTTGCATCTTCTACTAATCCATATCCTCGGCTTGCTAGCAAAAAAGTACTGCATGAAAATATTTATGTCCACAGACCTCTCTAATTAACCATCTTATCCATTTGGTCCTACAAGATGGATCAAAGGAGGTATGTCCTGATCCTTGATTTGTACGATTATAGGTGTAACACATAGTTCATTCCTTTTAGAGGTGCAAAACATTTAATTTGTAATCGATTTTGTGTTTGTTTTTGCATAGAATACTTAATCTAATTGACTCGAAAGTTCCCGCAGCAATGCGCGGGGTATTATCTAGTAGATTAAGCGAGGTGTTTAGGCTATAAATTACCTATGGATACAGCTAGGCCTCTAGATAGATTGTGGTAGTCGGCAAGTGATGATAGTCTTGTCCATCATCTGTATTCCACCACGTTAGGTCTCGTTATCATAGGGCTCATRGCAGACCTTGTCTATTTAACTCTCCTAGTTGGTAGGCGGGCTGTGCCCCAAAGTACTAGCGCATTTCTCGTAGTCATTTGTTTACACTTTGTTACTTAAGATTAATTGCTCTCTCTCCCACCTAGCTATCCTACCTCTAGTTTAGCTAGATTATTAGTTTACTCATTCATTCAATCACAACCACCATTATCGCTCAACCACTTAGGATAAGGTCAAGCTTTTCCTTTAGCAATCCTAACGATCATATATAAACTAGCCTCCCGCCTTTCTTTGGGAAAATATAAATTCGACATTCGGTACTCACCGAGTGAAGTGCTACTCGATAGTTCTGTGCGCTTGCGGAATCCCTCCACTAGTCGTTAAGAAATATCAACACCTGCCGAGCAGGCTACTTGATGGAGCTCAACCTCTCCTCGTTCCTTTAGGGTTTGGGACGGAGGAGAGGTCGTGCGGAGCTGCATTGCGCTTAATGAAAGGAGAAGGGAGAGGTCATGGTCAACCCCTCGCCTTGGTGCTTGGCTCAGGTCTGCGTGGCTTAGATGGGATTGTTGGGCTTGTGCTTGCTTGGCCGTCGTGGGCCGCCCGAGCGGCTAACTAGTCGATGTCTTGAGATACATAGGGTATCATAACTCCGACACCCCACATACTCATGCTATTTCTACACTAGGAATACGCAACCACATGCTTTCAATATGTTGTCGACCATTGCTCTATGAGAATTAAAGTTACCTCTCTAGCTATCTTTCATCAAAAAAGAGGCATGTGCTACGAAAAAAAAGAGAGAGAAAATAAAGAGCAAAAAGCTCTAGTGTTCAAAAAAAAGAGAGAGACAAGAAATTAAGTAGCCATGTCCTCTCAAAAAGAAGTTAGAGAAGGAAAACTTCTCAAAGGAGTACCACTTCCACCATATATACCACACACATGCACATCTTAATCAATTTGTATGATTTGTTGCTCCTTGTGATCCAAGTTTTGACTTAGCAATATATTCAATTCAAGTAAGCTATGTTTTTATTCCCTACCTTAAGCTCCACATAAGCCTTAGGATAGGATGTTAAGGCTAAGCTCCTTGGCCTTGGTGAGGTTTCAAACACCATTGAGAGGCTTGAGTCTCTGACGATCTTAGGCAAGTTTTTTTCAAATATGTTGAAAACATCCAGGAAGTTTTAGCTAAACTAAAGTAATGGAAAAAGTATCTATCTAAGCTACTCAGTCTTGCAATTGCTTATGTCAAGGTGAAAAGCTATAAGCCCCACATTGATAAGACTGATGATGGATTTCTAATTCTAACAAGTTCAACTCAAGAGATAGTATTTATTTGTATATAAGTTTTTGCAGGGCATTACATTACAGCAACTCCTGATCCAACATGCTATACCTACATCTATGCCATGCTAAACCCGCATCTTTGCTCGAGACGAGCAAATTAAAGGGGTAGCTTGGAGGAGCTTGTTGATGGTCACTAACACCCATTTTGACCATCAACACTTCACCCAAAAGCAAGATAAAATTAAATGAGGTAAAACATCATCACATGTGTTCAATTTGCTTTATAATTCACCTAGTTCCACTTGTACTTGGAGATTTATTTGTATGTAGTGATTTTAGCAAAAATGGTAGAAAATATGTGCATAGGATGCAAGTGGATGTGGCAGGGAGACTAGGGCCCATAGGGCCACGTCGGCCAACGCCATGTGGCGTCACCCGACACCACCCTGGTCCCTGCCACATCACTGATCAGTGGGATGCACTCCAGAAGGACTCGCCAGCGTTGATCCAATGTTGTTTTGATCAATGGCCAAGATGAAGCTGCCTTGGATCCATGGGCCCACTATCATAGACTTGGAGGGATAAACCGACTTACAAACTGCCTTACTAACCAAAGTAACCGACCTACCTGAGATGCAACTGCCTTTGATGAGCAATCAAGGCCCTACGATGCAAAGGCAGTGACATCCAACATCGCCCGACGCCCAAGGACGTCGCCGGACGCCTAAGGAAGCTCCACCGCCTTCCTTGATGGCATATAAGTACCCCAACTGCCTCTACACACTATAAAAGGGGCAGTGGTGCTCAGTGGAGAAGGGCCCCATTCATATTCAAGCATTCCAAGCTTCTCCAAGCTCTCTAGTTTAGAGTAGCTCTAGATAGTAGCTTAGGAGTTGAAGTAGAGCTAGAGCGGAGCTTCTTCAAAGTTCGGAAGAGTCTTCTGGGTTTGGTATAGCCCTTTTATAATTCTTTCATTTAGCATTTACTTTATTCAGTACTTTATTCAGTATTATTGCTTTGCTTTGTTCAAGTTCTAGTTCATTAGTGTTCATTATTAGTGAGCTTAGGTGCTTCCTCTTAGCATTAGTATCATAGGTTACCTTTTGTTTAGTAGTCATTCGTTAGTACCGGTTCCATCTGGTTAGGGTGCTTTGATCTTATTTCATTGGAGCTCGGATCAAACTAGTAAGTTTATAGATTAAGCGTGGTGCTTATGCTATAGATTACCTGTGGATACAGCTAGGTCTCCGGATAGATTGTGGTAGTTGGCAAGTGATTTCAAGTTACCAGTCATGGCATGGAGGAGCCTGCTGGGATTATCCTCAATACATTGTGATTTCAATCTGCTTGGTTTGATTTCCATTTTGGATGAATGTTTATACGTGTCTAACTGGCTGTTGCAATCTTCACCTGTTGACGTATGTCTCTTTTCAAAATCTAGGAGCTGAAGATCACATCTGTACCTATTGTGTCTGTATCATTTCCGGGAGGGCCAAAAGGGTGCACATAAGGTTCTTCAGGTGAATAGTCAGATTTTTTTTTCTCTTGTTGAAGGTTTGACTCCGAGTGTCTCAGTGTTAAAGTTTTTTTTATTGACAGCTGAAAGATGTGAAGGGAAACTAATTCTGGTTTGACCTTCTTTCCATTTTTTAATAATAAAATGGCCATCTTTTCCTGCCTTTCCCCTTCCTTGTTCATAGAAATTTAATCATTTGTATGAAAAATGGAAGAATAACTTTTTTAAACGTAGGAGAGCTACATTTCATTGTATTATAGAGATGAAAAATAGAGGGGCGGTTCCCCAACAGGATCCTCACTCATACGGGACTAGATATGAGTGAGGCAATTACACTGACTCATTGTTCAAACACGTAGTGAACAAACACGACTCGACCTTACCTAAAAAGACCTAGTCTGCAAGCGCCAGTCCTAGCCCTTGTAGTTTCTTGGGCCCAGCCATGCTCCAGAGGCTGTGCTCATTCTTCAGCTGACTTCGAATCATTCTAATCGAAGGAAAAGCTCTCTCAAAAACACATGCATTCCTATGTTTCCAAATAATCTAGGTCCCTAGATTTGTGCATTAGATTTTGAATTTACTCATTTTGAGGAGCCTTTGTTTTTGCTACTAGCTTGTACGAGATAGTCTATGAATTTACTCATTTTTGCTACTAACACGTCGTCCAGAGACAGGGTGCGTAATGGCGCAGCCCCAGGTGGCCATGACCTGGTGCATCTGGTCATCTGGACATGGACCTCATCCGCAGTGAGCCACCGGAGTATGGTCTCGAGGTGAGCCTCGAGTTTGATCCCTTATTGATGGATTGTTTTTTTTTCTATTTTAATGGCAACACACGGGCTCTCGACTAGATTTGTATTCATGCATCGTGAAAACATCATCTCTATTTTGCATTTTTAAAATTGTGCTTGTGTGATTTTTTGTGGTAGTGTAAACTGATTGATAAGCATCATATCCATTTCAGATACAAGGTGTCCATATGTAATATTTGTCTCTTATTGACATGATTGTGCACAGGGAGACATGCCTATAGCTGAACAGGAAAACATAAACTTAAGTGTGGATGTCTGTGATTTAATGTAGATTCTGTACTCGCTTAAGTGGGTGTATGTGATTGTAAGTCTTGTATATGTGACATTATTGATTTTGAAATATAATGTAACAGTTGGGACTCATTCATGGATGTGTTGCAGTAATGGTAAGGCTAATTCAAACCTGGTGATGGTGTAATTTTCATGGAGGGAGACGTCATGAATGTCCTCCGGGAAAATAAGTAGTAATGGTTGACCATCATGACATTTGTATTTTCTTGACTTCAATGCTGTGAGGATTTATGACAGTCGATCGTCACACGTATTAAATTTGTATTTTCATGACTTCAATGTTATGAGGGTTTATGCCAGTCAACCATCACGCATTTTTTTTATGAGGGCAAAACAGAAAATTGAGAACATCATAATCAAAATTTGGTTTTTACATTTTACTAATTGTACACACGTTCAAACTTAAATTATTGTGATATTATTTTGTTCCCGTTATAAAGACATGATCCTAGTATAATAAAGAAAACAAAACAGAAATAAAAGATAAAATAATGATTAAAGGGACCGAGAAAAAATAAGCACCCCTTCACACACCATGTTGCATATCATGATAAATTGATTACTATAAATTGATTGTCACTTCCCCCGACATAAACAAAACAGCCGTTTCAAGACAAAACTTGTGTACACAGAAGTGGAACAGAAATTGTGGTTTTTGAATCTGCAACAGTCGTTTATATGGCTTCTCATGCTTCACGTAGGTCAATCATCTCAAACTTCACATTCGGGTTGATGTATACATGGGAGCAATGCTCATAGATTGGTGTCCCATCTAGGGGCTCCTCATGAGGGTGGAATCCAGTCGCATCACAATCATGGATCACGCCCATGCCACATGGCTCCGTGAGATGAAATATGCCATGTTTTCTGTTCAAAGTAAAAATAAGAACATAATTATATCACAAGATTACACAAATAGGATAGCACATATTTGTTGCAAATGGTTTCAGGTTTGGCTACAATTATGAAAAAACAGGAGACTACGGAATAGATGCAGCTGAGCTTCACTTAATTTATATGGCCAAAGAGTTAAAAATTATCAGCAACAAGAGCTAATAAAAGGTGATAGATAACGGCATTGGTTACCTTAGAGGGCTTTTATTCAGTCAAGATCCTACATAATTTACAGCATAAATACAACAAAAAATCGATAAAAATCAGCCTTTGTCAATGGTATATCGATAAGTACTGATTAGCATTATTGACTTTTCTTCTTGGCTAGCAGGCCAGATTACAATGACCAAAAAATTGATGGTGCAACATCAATGAAAATAATACCTTGTTGTATCCGTAGGAGCCATAACTATTGCAATCGCTTCCGGTAGCATAATCTGTCACCAAGATGACAAACACATGATCAAATCAAAGAAAACAATAATTTGCTGAAATAATTCTGGAACATTAAAATGTAGTGGAGAGAACATTTGCAATATACAGAAACAAACAGTGTAGGACTTGAGTGCTTAGCCACGATGGATCCTAGAGCATTTCACAAGTCCCAAATACACTAAACCCCATCCATTCGTAAATATATAACATTCTAGAAAGTGTGCAGTCCAGTTCTTCAACTTCTACCACAAGCTCTCAAGATAAGTTATTAACATTAGTCGTATGGGTTGGTGCATTCATGAATACTAACAGTATGTAAAGCATTCGTAAATATAATTGACTAATTTTACCAAAAAGATACTATGATTTTTCAAATAAAACTAGATGTGTTGGTGCGAAAAATGCCACATATAACAGGACTAATTAACAAGGAATCCCAAATTGAATAAATTAAGCTCCACAGTACAAAACAAACATGACAGATGAGGCATGACTCCTAGAGAAAGTCAGTTTTCCTGACACTAGTTTCAAGCGAACTAAAGTACAAGCAGAATGAGACAGGGACAATTTCGTAAATATAATCCAGATATTAAGATAACTGCACTGCTATCATGCATTTAAAATTCTAAATCATTGTGCCAAAGTTGAACAATAAACTGACATATGTAATTTTAAAAAAGAACTTTGCTTCAGCTACAAAAACAGTTACAGGACAACAAAGTGCTGAGTACAATACAAAACACGAACTGCTATAGTGGAAGTAGGAAACACGGTGAAGTGCTCACCTGATATGCGTAATGATTATGAAGATCAATGGAAGATAGGAAGCAGGTCTGTGTTGGATGTGTCTGCGAAGAATGACAGAAAAGTAGCAACAAAGTTAATAACCAGCTATAGTATTATGTTCCAATCATCCAATGACATTGGCAGATGTGGCAACTGGGCGCACTCCATACTATATAGTAGTGGCATACATCAGCCATACATTGGCCTCTGCTGACTCCTGCTGAGGTATAGCAATAGGCCATCACCTCCTTGTACTAGTTAGTACACTATATAGTAGTGGCATACATCAGCCATACTTAGTAGTTGAGGCTGATCTCAGTCATGTATTGGTAGTACATGTAGCTGGTGGACTAGTGTACCTTGTAGAGGTACTAGATTTTTGTATATAAGCTAGGCCAATGCAATGAAAAGCAGTTCAGAGCAACACTCTTTCAGAGTTTCAGACTTGTGCTGTGCTGTGTTTGTGTGCTCTGTTCTCTCTCCCTCTTCTACCTCCAGCCACAGTGTGTGTGTGCTGGTGAGCTGATTGCTCAACTGTGCAGGGAATACCTGAGCCAACATAATCCTTGATCCTTCTGTATATATCATAAAATACAGCAGAAAAGATAGAACCAGATACTTGAAGTCCAAGGGAGCACATATAACCCTTTCACTTGATGAACAAAAAAAAAAGTAACCAAACCGAAGTGCAGGACTTACATGAATCCAACCAAGAGACAAAAGGGAGCCTTTGTCCTGAACTTCAAATATTTCTTCTTCATTCGTAGCTTGACACTGCATAATTAATAAGAATAGTTCAAGTATATTTCTGAAAATGCAACATTTTGGAGACCGCAGCAACACGTAAACTTATACCCATGCAATCCAGTGTTCGCCAAAACAACCATGTAGGCTGATTAGTACATGAGTATACTGTATACTCCACTTATCGCCTGGCCAAGCAAGTTAGGCCATAAAATGATCTTAGTTACATGGTTGATGGTCCTGAACGGGCAGAGCGGCCAACATGGAATGGCTGCTACAAGGGGCTGAACAGAAAAAATGGCAACTGGAGTAGCTTTTAGCTGATAGCCGCATGGGTGTGAGATGAAAATTTCAGCCCCCATTTCCATGCCCATTGGCATATAAGGATGCTTGCCATTTGGGAGTCTCTCCATCTGCAGGCACCCCTCACTCTATAATCAGAGACCAGCCGCTTCCTCGTCTGTAAGCTGCAGCACCTCGCTGATGTCCCTCTCCAGCTCTTCTGCACGAATCCAGCTCAACATCCAGGTCTCCTTCATCTCTTTCCTCCTCAGACTCCAGGTCATGGTTTTTGAGGCATCGAGGTGCACCCCAGGCGCAGGATGCCACAGGGTT